>JAPFUP010000666.1:0-20518 GCA_030780425.1 Beauveria varroae
ATTTTTACAGGGGAGAGTTGAGTAGTACCTAGGAGTAGGTACCTATCTAGGTAGATAGGGTATCTACGATCGGCAACTTCATATGGCGTGGCGAAGTCGCAGCACCACCTAAGTAGATTACACCGCAGACGACCTGAAAAGATACCAGCTTCCTTCACGCTAGTCATACCGACGACTTCTTCATTTGGCTCAGCGGCGCAATGGTTTGGCCAACGCCAACCGCTTCCCGCGACAGCGCGTCCTTACTACTGCCCCGTGCTGGATGCCCCGCAAACACATATCATTGCCCTGCATCACTTGGTCCGGCGTTCAATGACATATGTTGCGAAAACGGACAGATGTGCACCACGGATTCCAGCAATAACCCTGCATGTTGCCCTCAAGGGTAAGACCTGCTTATCGTTCTTCACTTTTGAATCACTGATTCCGCTGACTTAACTCGCTACGAGCCTAGTGCTGTGTGCACAGGAACGGCGCCCGCCTTTGCACCAACTGCTTCAACCAGATCTCCCTTATGGGTTTCTAATCCATACTTCCCGTTTCCATACGCCGCCACTACCTTCGGGAATGGTGCTTCCTGCTCTTCTGCAGTCAAGTCATGCTCTATAAATTACGATGCCTGCATGACAACACTTCAGATCGGCAATAGTCACCATGTTACGGTGGCTATTCCCGGTAATACTGGTATGACGGTCACAGGTGGTGGTGCTAGTTTTCCAAGCAGTCGGGCTACTTCGATTTGCTCTAGCCTGAGCTCTCTGGCTTGCGGGGCTCTAGACTCGGCAACGTGTGCATCTTTTGGTCAAGATTCGGGTACATTCAAGATGGCTCCAATGTCATCACCATGGCTATTGCTGTTGGTTGCCGTGACTCTGGTTTGGTAAATTTGAACCATACCTATGATATTTTCGAATGACACAATTTCTTTTTTGGTTCTTGAATAATGGGTTTGGTTCCTGAATCATGGGTTTTCTGAAGCTGCGCTTTGATATGGTCTTCGAGATCGTGAAAGCCGCCCTCTTCTTGGAGCCAGAACTCATCTCCGAATCTCGTTCAGCGTGCTTTATCTGTCACGCAGATGCTCTACAAATGGCTGTATGGAGTTCATCGTTGTTTAAGTTCAATCTTTTTGCTAGCTAGTCCCGTGTCTTTAACAACCATCTGTCAATAGGTCAGAGAATCTCGAGCTCTATGATAGCAAGTCATCGAGCGATTCGATAACCTCCTGGGTTGTTTTGGGTGACTCCAAATTCTTTAAATCATGAGACACAAACTTTCTAGCAACTTGTTCTGCGGTTTCTAGCCGGACCTGCTCAGCATGCGACAGGGTTGCGCAAGCGGCCGCAAGGTCTCCATCGCGGTCGATAATCAAAGAAAGCGCCCCCGCGCGATTTACAACTGCTCCCGGCACACGGTTCATTGTTGCACATTGCTCTCCGAAGCTGAAGGAGCCTCTACCTCGTTGTAGTAAGAAAAGGTAGGTCAACGGGTCATCGTCAGCCCCAATGTCGTCGTGTCTAACTTTCACTTCCATGTGGGCTAACCTCAGAGCTTCGTTACTGCTGAAATAGTCGAGTTCGAGAATTTCATGGAAATGAGTCGCAATGATAACTCGAGGGCATTGTTGGCTACCAAGAGAAAGAAAGTGATCCAACAAGCCAGCCGCTAATCCTGCGCCGTTGACAGGGCAGGTACCCTTCCCAAATTCATCAACAAGTACTAGGCTCTTATTCGTTGCTTGCGTTACCGAGTGTAGTACTTTTCTGAGATCAGTAGCGAATGCACTTTCATTTGACGATGCGCTTTCTTGAGCCGGAATACACACCAGTATCTTGTCCGTGACTGTGATTGCAGCTTTGTCTGCGGGAACGAAGCTGCCAGTGTGAGCCAGATAGATAATGAGGGCCACTTGTTTTAGATAAACAGATTTTCCGGAATGATTGGGTCCCGTGACAACTAACACACGGCCCGGTCTCTGGTCAGATCCTTCCTCATCAACAGGAGCGCCGAAATCGTTGGGTATGAAGTGCTGCATGGATGCCTCGTGAAGCGGATGCCGCCCGCCAACGATACGCGTATGTCCATTCCTGGTAATATCTGGCTCAGTCCAACCATATTTCTGGGCCCCCAAAGCAAGTGCTAGGATTGCGTCCAGTTCGCCACTTAACTGCGATGCAAACATCAGCTGAGAGCTGTACTCCAAGACACTCGAAGCCAGTTTGTGTAACAACTCGACTTCTCTGTCTTTCCACGAGTTAGACTTTCATGAAATTTGTCCGATAAATGGCTGCTTACCTCCTATTTGGCTGTATATATCACCATAGGCTTCATCAAGCTCGTGCATTTGCTTCGTCTTGTAACAGACTGAGCCATCCGCTGTAAACATTTTCTCCCATGTATCGTGCGATTGCCCTTCGCCAGAGTATTTTCCTTGGCCAGTCGTTTCGTCAAGATCAACTACCAACAGGAATCCAAGTTGTGGTAGGAAAATGCAAGATTTAATATACTCCCGAGCCCACGAGGCGGTATTCTCTATGATCTTGTCAATAACTTGCGTCAGAAAATTTTCCATGCCGTCATATCTCCTTTTCAGCTGGTCGAGATCCGGGTCAACTCCGCTCAAAATAGAGTAGCGCCCCCGTAACTTGGATTGTTCGAAGTCGATGTGTTTTTTAACGAGTGTCCCTACACAGGCTATGGCTCCAACCTCGACAGTATCGTGAAACTAAACTCCGTCACCCGGGTTAGTAGATGGTCACATTGCGATATCTTTGCCTTACTTTTCTCAAAAGTGGCGCAGATTCGCAGCCCGACAATGATCCTGTCAGCATATGCACCTCCACAACATTGCTGCTAAACCTTTCCAACGCAGCCCACAATCCACCGCTTGAGAAGTGGCCCACAGAGGTTAGATCAATGCCTCGACTTAGCTTTGAAAGCACTTCTATCATATTAGGGACTCTTCTGAGAGCAGAGACCATCTGGCTCAAAGCCTCGGAGTTCTGATGCTGCAAAAGAATTGAAATGGTTCGATGCCTCGCCGTTATCGTAAAGATGTCTGTGCTTGGCCGTAGGAATAACTTCCGCAGCTGTAAGCGGCCCTGTGAGGTTGATGCTAAGTTTTGAAACATGTCGTATATGGACAAACCTTCTTTCTTCTTCGCGACGCCCGAATTTGTGTGCCAGGTCTGCGAGCTCGGATGAATCTCGCAATGGAGAATCTGCAGAGTGGACAGTGAGGATGAGCTTATGTATAGATGTTCGGACAAATGGAACTGTTCGATGCTTTGAATCTTGTACAGTAGCTCGGCCAGCCCGATCTCTTGCTGAGACTGCGCAGCTCTGCGTTTATTGACTGCAGTGACAACCGCACCAGCGCATGTGAGCTATCAATTAGAGTTGAAACCAAGATATGAACGCAAATATCTTACAGACACTGAACCTTTGGAGCCTAATCTAGCACTTAACCTCAAGTAGTGCATGGCCGTGGATTCAAGATCAGGTAGATTGCTTCCTGCAGTTCTGTCCGTGATCGGATCTACTTTCTGCAGATGAAAAATGGTACGAGGCTCCTTCTCTATCTTTGAAAAGACTTCAATAAGTCTGTCTTTGGATGTCGATATAGAAAACTCGGAGTTCGCAAGCGTACTGACGTGTGGAACCTGCGTGGTGTGCTCTAGTTCAAAAGTTAGCTACGACTGTGTCTGTGGAGATTGATGAAGAGATAACGGACCTAGGTAGGGGCTGTCAGCATAAGCACGAATGACATCGGCCATATTGTTGGGGAACCTCGCGGGAATCAATATGGACGATGGTTGTACATGTTCGAGGAAATGCTGCATGACTGACGCATCTACGAGTGGCACGTCCTGCGCAATGAAAAGACAACTGTCTTGGGTTGAAAAGAATGCACATCCCATCGTACCGCGGTCTGATATTGTTACGGCCATTATCGTATCAGTGATGGCCACTGGACTGCTGTCATCACCTATATGGTGTTCGCAGTTGTTTCCACCCTCACATCGAGCTGGCATCTGTCGCTGAACGGCGACAATGTGTTGGTGCGTGGGTAATTCGAGCATGGAGTAGCTTGCAACTGTGTTTCTTAAGTTGTTTAGACGACGTTCTGGTATTGTAGGGCGATCGCTGTTCGTCATCGTCTCCATGTGGCTGCGTGTCCAGTCTGCACTATCTCGCGATGGTATTTCCTAGTCATAGCGGCATCGTGCCTCACGTTTCGGTGCTCGCTTAGTCGGAAGTTCTGTCATGTTCTCTCGCGGCGAACAACATAAATTTACGGTCCTGTGTTCATTTTTTTTTTCTGTGAGGGTGCGCGATGCAGGAAGGGGGGTGTGCATGCGTTTGCATGTCGTCATGCTGGGAAATCGCAGTTGCAGCACCTTGGAATACTACGCTGCCGCTGAACCTGATTAACACACGCGTTGTGGGCTGCAAGCATTGGTTTAAGGTCAGATTTTTGGCTCTGTCATTACTTTAACCAAATTTAATTTGCAAAATGCTGCTAGCGCTGGCTTACGTTGTTTCACCCATTGCATTTTGGCGCTGAACAGCATATTCCGTTGCAGTGTCTTCCACTTAGGAGCGCTGGTTGATCCGTGAGTTATCACTGCTGCTGTTTGTGAACTCCCTCCGCTAATTTGCCTCGGCCTTCACCCAGCCCATAAATTGGCGGCGTCTCTTGCGAATATCCACGAAGCCTGGCCGACTGTCAAGAAATGTGAACGGGCTTCCGCGAAAATCTTTCTCGACCTCGCCAGATCCATTCAGACAACCAGCATCGCCTTCTCGTTCAATCTTCCCTGCCCATACATTCCACTGTATCGGACGCAGTGTCTGGGAGCCTGAGACAAGTCCAAAACATACGATTAACGTCGATATGATTGCCTCGATGGATATATCGATCGGTAGATAGATACTTGTCTGCTGGTGTGTTAAGTCGTGCTTCGCAAGCGCGGTAAACAGAGTCGTATGCTCCTGCGCAGAGTAGCATCTGTCCATCGTTAGCATAATATATGTAAGGCGACATTAATGTGGTCTCATACGCGTGTGCTAAAAGAAATAGGCCTGTCACTGTGACGGAGCCCGATAGCCAAGTCATGGTTGGTGGCGGGGATGTTGTGCCAATGGCCTGCAGCTGAATGTGTTGATGGTGCTGAGCAGCGGGGAATTGAGCACTTCCAGCTACCGCACCTCGCGTGACTAAGCAGCTTGCGGCGCCGCCTCGGTCCTTTGTGCCGGTTGTGCTGGTACTGCTGAGGGCCTTTTTTTTTGCTTTAAAGCTTTTAATGCTAAAAGAGATTTCACGTCGGAGAGAAGCTGATAAGCTCGGAAGGATTTCGAGGTTTTCAGCCTTTGAAAGTCCTCATCAACGATGTGAAAAGTTATTCGGGAGGGTCCGTCTGCCTTTGACCAGACCACTGATAGCCTACCCTATGAACAACTAGGTAGCGACATCGCAACACGTGACGCTCAGCGAACCCGGAAAAAGTGAATGCTGTTGGGATGAAGTCTTACCATGGAACCTTACGGACGCAAGATCTTACGAGGCTCCATTTGCTATTGGCTACACGTCGAGGGCGATTGGCACAAGAGACCATTTTATTGTGGCAAGCCTAACTAATTAATCTAGTGTTTATCATAACAAGCCGACACTTGGCCAATAGAATCAAGTACTTGAGAATGAATTCCGTAAGAATATCAGAAAATTTAAACCGCAGAGCAGATTGCCGGCCACATAAGAGAAAAAAGGCCATACCAGAAAGGAAACGGATGCGTAAATAGTAACAATATGAAGCAAACCAAAACGCCCGAGGACAAACAATCACACTCCGCAGCCACACACACTGACCGTGACGGCCCACTCACAAGTACAACTACCCAGGTACCTGTCGTGCCTGTTTCCAGCCACCTACCTATGTAGGTAGGTACCCACAACCGACCTATCTAGGTGCTACTGTTGCTCACCATTTCCTGCCTGCGTCATCCAGTCGCTGAAATGGCTCCCGTCCTCCAGTTGTTCGACCTGCCAATCGGAAGGTGTCCCCTGCAAATATGCCGTATGTGCACCCGTGATGTCCAGCTCGGGCACAAGTGCCGTAGATGCATTTTGAGCACCACCAACGCTCATCCAGCCCGGCAACATGCCGTGATTGCTACTAAGAAATTGGTTATATTGAGACGCTGGCACATCTGTCTGGAGCGAAGGGTCCAGGCATGGGTCAACGAAGCCCGTATAACCTTGGAACTGTAGATCCGATGAGGTGCAGCCGAACGCGACACCAGCATCCGGGTTATCAGCTCTCTGCTCGCCGCGCGGCGTGTATTGAGGGGCATCCACCGGAAGGCCGCCATGCATATACCAGTCAGGGAACGGAAGTGCCTGATACTGCTGCCAGGTGCCACCTGGGGGCTGGGAATGGGTACCAGACAGACCTCGGTATTGATCAGGCACCTCCAGCGTGAACGACTGTTTCACCCGAGAAGTAGCTCGAGTAGTTCGCTGCCTGCCACTTCGTCGGGGACGACAGCTTGACTCGCCTTCACTCAACTCACACGTTTTGTAATCTTGCTCTATGCCGTCCTTAGGCTTCTTTGCCTGTACCGGGTCGTACTTATAAGCTGGGAAAGCTCCCTCGTGCATCTGCTTCTCGATGGATGCTAGCTGCTTGAAATGAGCGATGATATGGGGGGGCTCCCAACCATTCCAGGAGCTCCCGCAAATTGTTGAGACCTGCTGATGATTGTTGCGACTGCACTGAGTTTTGGCAACATCCTGGTATGCTTTTCGATAAAGCATGAATGCGTTCAGCGGCCGCTTGACCTTCCCAGCCGTAGCGGCCTCCATCTGTCGGACCTCAGTCGAACGGTTCGCAAAAGATGCCACATCTGCGACACTGATACTGGGCATATCATGTGCAATTTCCGAAAGTGCCTTCGTTAAACAGGCAGAGGGTGGAGTTTTCAGATTTCTCTTTTCAAGTCTGCGTTCCTTGCTTTGACTCGGGTGCCCCCGAACGTCTCTGACGGGGCGATGGGAGATTCTCGTTATGGCATTGCCACTATCAATCGATATCAAATGGCCAGACTCAGAGGTAGATGCCTGAAGAAAGAGGATTAGCACTGATGATTAGGATTTCTTGAAGAAGACACTTACTCTGTTATGCTGAGGCACAGAGTGAGAGCCGCTACTCGACGCGGAAGCGTAGCCAGAGCCCAATTCCGCAACCTGGGAAGCGCGAAGAATATGATTTGAGGCATAAGATGGTATTTCTCTTGTTTTCATGGGCAATGTGGACGGCCTTGAGCTGGGACTGGGGCTCATATTGGAAGTATTGCCAGAACTTTTGCTCTAATTGAGAAGCTTTGAGCGGCCAGAGAATCGCTATGAAATGTCTGCCCACGGCAGAGGGATCTCTCGAGTGTGTAATAGATGTAGTAAGTAAACCTTCATGGAACTCCTTTGTATTCACTTGTATCGACTTGATGACAAAGAGGTCGCATGTAATGTTGAGGCTTGAGTGATCACCGTATTCGAGCAACGCTGTCACGTGCGGTCGTTATTTCTGATGCTCCGAGTGAGGGATCGCATCAGAGGGAAACCGCCCTTTTTGAAGGGATGGAAGGATATAAAACGCAGTGGCTCAGACGGTCGTTGCTCCCATTTGATACAAGGCTGCAAACCGTTGGAGGGCACGCACAAGCCGTCACTCTTTTCGTAGCCGCCAAAAGGGCCTCAGACCGAGCCACGGATTCTGAGTATTATCCAAGAGTGGATCGCACAATGTCACAAAACTGGCGCATCTACCACTGTGTGGCTCTACTTCTTTGGTTACAAAGTTGGGGGTGTCACGGACCAGCCAACTGCGCCCGCAACGGGTTTGAACAACGAACTGCGGGAAACATGACAACCAAGGTGACGGGAAGAGAGAGATGCTGATTGGACAGATACGAATTATTGAGCCACAAATTTACAATTTCATTGTTTAATGTCCATACTATCCACGTGTTAACTTAAACCGTTCACCAACTAAAAATAACAGTTCAAAGCAGGATGGTTCAAGCGCAGCTTAGTCTGTTCCAACCTGAGTGATTCTTCTGGCACGATAATAAACGAAACCCTTAGACTATCCCGCTTCGCCCGGCCGCTTGTTCGTCGTGCAATCCAGTTTGCTTTCAGTGGTTGTGCACTCTTCCGTAGCTCTGCCCAGGGCAATGATTCATTGGAATTCCTCGAAATTTCGGCTATTGCATGCCTAGCGCTACCCATCCGTACGAATAAGACGAGCCTCAATGCCCTACATACCGGTGACCTTCAAATTCTGGAACAAGGCCTGTTCGACAGTTCGCGAAGGGTTGATCGACTGTCACGGGTCTTCTGAATATGTGACGGATCCCGTAGGCATCAAGAGTACTGCTTGCCGGAGTGGCGTTCTCTACATTTGCACAGCGTTAAAAAAAAAAAACCTTAGTATCCCACGGAAATTATCTTGCTACTTAACACAAAAGGTGAACCAATTTGAAGGGGAAACCTTTCGGTAATCTGCTTTTGTAGGTGGCGGTTCTGATGGCGGCACAGAAAGTCAGTTCTCTCGAAATTCAAGCGGATGAAGCAACTCAAGTAAGTCAAGAGAATCAAGTAATGGTGCAAATGCGGAACCCTGGACATTGTGACCTGGATTGTCGTCCCGTAAATAAGAGCAGATGCAGGTTCCGGATAAAAGAGCAATCTTGCTGAGTGTTTTGTTCAGCATTTGTGGTCTGCCACCGCATAGTTAGTTGGCATGAGCGCACGCTCGTCCACCGGAGGCCTCGGTGCATCCCCTGCACCCCATTTCTTTGAGCTCGTTGGCATGCCGTGGAATAACGCGTATGCGGTGGCAGGGTGGTCAACCCGACAGGAATCTCCAAACCAAGCTTTGTGAGTCCACTGCCAATTGCTGGAGCCATGTGTCGCATGCGTTTTGTGGCAGGTGGCATTGTACGCTAAGAGGCGGATGGCCAGCATCGTTCCTTTATGTTACAGTTCCCATTGGCTTGGTATTACCAACCGTTTCCGTTGACTCCTTGCTAGTTGCAGTGACGAGTTTCCGGTTCATCAGTACTGCCTCCAACATCGTTGCTATTGGGAAACAACTTCGCATTGGTCCTAACGCTGGCTTCCACTCTGGTGGATGACTGTGATATATCCTGCGGGGTGCCAAATGAATCGTTGGTGACTTGAAACATGTTCATTGACCTGCTGGGATCCGTGAGATGTATGAACGGCTGCGGGATGACCTGCGACGTCCTGTCACCGGACGGGTGCGGGATCATATCGCCAGAAGTCCTGGCCTTGAACTTGATAACAGTGTTGCGAGAAGTGCTCGCCTTTTCCGTCTGTCGCTTACAACTAACACAGATGAATTGAAAGTCTGCACGATCAGCTTCAGCTTCCTCAATTCCGACGCATTTGCTGTGCTGCCAAACATTGCATCTTTCGCAAGCAACACTGTGGGCACCGTCGTCGACCTGTCCATACAAGCCGCACACGCAATCAAAAGACCAATCTTCTTCTTCAACATCCAATGCCTTGAGCGCCAGTCTATTGCGATCAATCTCTGATTGTAGCTGCCGGCCAGAAATACGAGGGCGGCCAACGGAGGCAGGATTGTGACCTTCCGTAAGTTGAGCCAATTCTTCTTCGTGCAAGCGTCTTCTTGCTGCCCTCTCTTTCAGTCTCTTTTCCCTTGAGAACATCCTGAAGTCTCGCTCTCGCTCCGATTTCATTTGCTTCAATCTCTCACCCTGTTCAATTTGAAGTGCTTTCTCGGCCATGTCGCGCTGCGCCCTTGCTTTCTCTTCTTCCTTTTGGTGCTCGACCTTTCCAGCAATTCGACTGGAGCGTTTTGCGTTGGCCATTTTGGCGAGACTCAACAACTCCCGCTGGTGTTGCGCCTGTTTCCTCTTCCTTGACTCCTCTTGCTTTTCCAATATTGGTAACAAGTGTGCATCAAGTTGATTTCGCAGTATTTTCTCGTTCGCATCCCGCGTCTTTCCAAATCTGTCCACCAGGCGCCGTACATCATCCAGCGTGACAGCCACGCACTCCCAATCCAAATCGCCTAAGTTACTCTTTACTTGTGGGCTATCAGTATCGGAAAATATTGGGGCAGCACCGTTTTCTGTTTTAGCCCTGCCTGATCGTCGACCTCTCCTGGACCCCATATTTGCACCATATGTCTTCTGTTTCTTGGGCCTTCGCACTGGTGGTTCTGAAGCTTCGGATAAGCGATAGACTCGGTTATCATCCAAGACGTAGTACGTGCGGTCATCGGCATCCCAGCCATAGGGTTCAATTCTCTGCAAGATCGCGTAAGAATCTTGAGCTTGATGTCGAGCAAAAGAGGGTCACATACCCAGCTGGTTTGATCAATGTCGTGCAACTCCTCCATTTTCTCTCGTAATCGCTCAGGTCGACTCATGACCCATTGCGTGAGCTGCTGAAGAGCGATTATCTATTAGAAAAATGTCAGTATCAACTTGGCGCAGTTCAATTGGACTGTATAGATACTTTGGTCGGCGTGTCAAGATCGGAGAAATTAGTTTCACCGTCGCCCAGTGGGTTTTGAAAAGGTAGTCTGGAAATGTATTCTTTGCGCAGCTGGTCGTTGAGGATTTCGTGGCTGAAAGAAATACATCAAAATATGCACCGCGAAATGGCCTTATAGGATGCGCTGTGGTTACTCACGTAAGACCGCGATGCGACGAAACGAGTTTCAGTAGTGCTAGGGCGATGTCGGACAAAATTGTTGAAGAAGACTTGAGGCATTCGTTTTCGATGTCCTGGGCCGTAGTAAAATTAGAGAATGCGGGAATTGAGACTGCGAGGTACGCCGCCCTTACCTCGATCTCGAGTGCTTCGTCGATTTTCGCAGCCTTGCCAAATATGTATATCCACTGGCAAAGATTGGCAAACTCCCACATGTTTCGGATACGTTGTAGCAGTGGCGATACTGCATCGTCCATATCACCATCCATAGCTGTTATAGCTACTTGTTTTGACGACATTGAAACGACGAGGGCGCAACTTCTGAAGCACCTGGCTGCGCGATTCGAATGATCCCGTCGCGGTCGAGATGGCGAGGCGCAGAGCTCGTGGTACTAGGTAGGTAGTGTTATTATTACACAACTCGGGAATTTTAGCGTGCGAACATGGTAAGTGGGTAGGCCGTTTTAGCATTGCGTCGGGCTGAACTTGCGTCGACAGAATATCAATTAGCACTGTCTGCTACAAGTCTTTTTGCGAGGACACTAAAGGAAAATTTGTACTCCCACAGTACGCATGACTGTGTTGACACATGGGTGCCCCTGTGCGGCCCAGCGTGTTTGAAGAGTGTTACTACGACATATTTAATGCTTTGTCACGACAAAAAGCTTATAACCACCTACTACGAATCATTCACTGGATGTGTTTTGCAGTTTACATATTCGAATGCTTGGTATTTGGGTTCCTATCGCCACGCTGTGCCTTTGCTATGATACTGCCAAGCGCAAGTAGCAGATAGCCAGAGGAAGGCCAGGATGACCATGAAGCAGCAGGGTACCAACACTGGCCAGCAGCGCCGGCGCATGTCGATACAGCTCCAGGAAAGAGCACAAAACAAGGAGAGCGGGGAAAATCGTGCTGAGCACCTAGGACCTGCTCAAGACGCGACACCAGCCACGCCAACCTCACGACACCCGAGCTCCGATATTACCAATGCTGCGAGGAGCTGGAATCCTCCTGAATTCTCGATGACGAGGCCATACACCAGACCTGAGTCTCCTATAGACTCTTCAGCATTGCAAATGGCACTGCCGCCTGCAATGCAGAGTTTCTCTGCGCCACATGATGGCTTCTTTTATTCTCTTGACAACTTTTTGGATGCAGAGCCTGTCGTGCTGGGCCAGACGCCGCATCAAGAATATGCGGAATCTGATGATGCTCCGTTGACGTCTCAAGCACAGCCGATTTCGGGAGCCCTTGATCGAACCGAGGCGACGTCACATGGTAGCCTTTCTCGTTCATTTGATCTGGGGAATGGCATATCAAGAGGGAGGCAGACACTGCGAGCGTCCGACCAAAAGCCTCCAAGTCTTGCTAACAGTCCAAACCGCGCTTATGGTTTGACTCTTACTCCCGGCGAAGCAGGCCCATCTCGCTCGTCATCTCCATCAGGGGCGTTCCATCGCGCTAGCTCGATTGTGCGCGCAATGTCACAAAGAGTGGTCAATATCAGCGGAGAAAGCGAGGTTGCGGTTAACCAGCGAGTTTCATTACAAGCGGCAAGAACCTCTCAAACATCCGATGGCCTTATCTATGACCACAATGCAGGTGGTATGAATTCAATACACAGGAATACTTCATACCAGCCCCATGTTATTGAACCAGCAGGAGAGAAACATATTGTCCCTGGCTCTATTGCAGCTTTACCGCGACGGCCGCCTGGAAATCTCGTCAACCCGTTGAAAGGACACTCGCTTGGGGCATTTTCCCCTCAGAGCAAACTCCGGCTCCGACTTTGCGATGCTCTTGTGAATCCATACACTGAGCCTATCATCTTACTGTTGATCATTCTTCAGGCTGTTCTGCTGGCTGTTGAATCTGGACCAAGTGTATTCACGCCAGGCCATGAACGACCTGAACGGTTTGGTGGCAGGGTAATGGATTGGGCAATGCTAGCCCTTTTCATAGTATTCACTCTAGAGATAGGAGCGCGTATTGTTGTATCAGGTCTTGTCATTAATGCAGCAGAGTATAGCACGATCGATCGCAAGAAAGGAGTCCGTGCCATCATCTCAGAACAATATCGAACCTTTTTTCAGCCCCAACCCCAGCGATCAGTGAAAGCTCATCGCCAAATTCATCCTGATCAGCCAACCATCACTCGATCTTTTACGACCTTTATGCATGGGCCTTCAGACGCTCCAGAAACTGTGGAAGCTCAGATGCGTTTTCAGCTTGCGCGGCGCGCATTCTTGCGGCATTCCTTCAACAGATTGGATCTGATTGCTGTTGTTTCATTCTGGGTAGCATTTATCTTGGGTATCACTGGCCTAGAAAGTCGGCATCACTTGTTTATCTTCAAAATGCTCAGCTGTCTCCGCATTCTGCGCTTGCTTTCGCTTACGCATGGCACAGCGATCATTCTGCGTAGTCTCAAAAAGGCTGCACCACTGCTTGTACGCGTTGCTTTTCTTCTATGCTTCTTTTGGCTCTTGTTTGCTATCATCGGCGTTCAAAGCTTCAAGGCCAGTTTTAGTCGACAATGCATTTGGCTAGACCCTTCCCAACCGACAAATTTATCGGCCGCTTTTACGAATGACGATCAGCTTTGCGGAGGCTATTTGAGTAACGAAACTGGTACTATCATGCCTTGGGTCAAGTTTGGGAACCCTAACTCTCTGGAAGGTCTGGTTCCTGGAGCAGGCAAGGGTAAAGGATTTATTTGCCCCCGGGGGTCTCTTTGCCTCCAGCAAGACAACCCGTCTAATGGCACGGTGAATTTCGACAACATCTTGCAATCTTTGGAGCTAGTTTTTGTCATCATGAGCGCAAATACCTTTTCGGATCTTATGTATCAGACGATGGCTTCCGATTATCAGCAGGCCGCGCTCTTCTTTGGCGCTGGAATAATGATCATGACCCTCTGGCTCACCAATCTTCTCATTGCGGTAATTACCTCCTCTTTCCAAATTATCCGAGAAGAGAGCAAGGGAAGCGCGTTTACCTCAGATCATCGATCATCCATTCAGCCACATTTTCATGATCGTACTCGAAAATCGACACTGCAACGTGTCGTCGAGAAGACCAAGCTGCTTTTCACCTTGATCATCGTCTTCGGATTGATATGCCAAGCTTGCCGCAGCGCTCGAATGTCGCCCTCTCGCGAGAAATTCATCAACGGCGCTGAAATTGCAGTTACACTCCTTCTAGATGTTGAGTTATCAGCGCGTCTGGCTTCAGATTGGAGAAATTTCCACCGAAGCTGGGCGAATTTGTTTGATCTCGGGCTGGCAACCATCACTACTGTCATACTTATTCCGCCGATTCGCCACACACCGGCATACTGGTGGCTCACAGTCTTTCAAATTGTTCGAGCCTACCGAATCGTGTTGGCGGTGCCGATGACCCGAAAACTTATCCTACTTGTGCTCGGAAATGCCGCTGGTATTGCGAACCTGATGCTCTTTGTCTTTTTGATGACGTTTCTCGTTTCCATCTTTGCTTCACAGCTGTTTCGAGGGGAGATCCCGGTGTTCAATGAAGGTGGCGAACTCAATCGCGTATCCTTCTTTACTATCTATAACTCCTTTCTAGGGATGTACCAAATATTGTCCAGTGAAAACTGGACCGACATACTCTACTCAGTTACGTCTTATGCGCATGGCTATAAGACTGGCTGGATCGGCGCCACATTCCTCATTGGCTGGTTTACGCTATCATACTTCATCTTGGTAAATATGTTCATTGCTGTCATCCAAGAAAACTTTGATGTATCAGAGGATGAGAAGCGCCTTGAGCAGGTCAAGGCCTTCCTACAGCGCAAGGAACTTGGCCACAATGCAAGCAACCTCGCACTTTCATCAATATTTAATCTGGCCAAGTCTCGTCGCCGGCGTGATCCTTTGGACTATGGTCCCGCCATGATGGAGATGCTTCTCAAGGATGCGGTAGTCCGTGACTTTCTTGATGATGAGAATGCGGAGCCTCTGCAAAACTCCCCGGAAAACGACGGGGCCGGCCGGTCCCCATCAACCTTCCCGCGAAACTCGAGCTCTGGCTTGGTCGGCGTCTGGCAAAGGTTCAAAAACAAGTTTACAGACCAGGAACCGAACCCATTCTACACAAGCATTAAGTTCGATGGACCGAACGATACGTTGGACCCGCGACAAATGGCTCGCCAGGTTGTATCTGCAACAGCTACAAGGCGCAAAGCCCAAAGAGGATACCTCACGAGACACCCGAATTACAACACGACATTGTATTTGTTTCCACCAACCAGCAAACTCCGAAGATTTTGCCAGAGTCTTGTAGGCCCTGCTAGAGGCTTTGAACGAGTCGATGGAGTTGACCCTAACAAGATCGCGTGGTATGCGCTTTCGGCCTTTGTATATGCCTGCGTCGTGGCCATGGTGGTGATTGCCTGTGTCACAACCCCACTTTATCAGCGAGAATACAGAGAAGTGCACCAAGCAGATAACATTAACTGGTTTGTTTGGACGGATTTAGCATTCGTACTTGTGTTCACGCTGGAGGCCGCCATCAAAATGATTGCAGACGGCGCATTTTGGACCCCAAACGCGTATCTACGGAGCCTGTGGGGAGTCATGGACACATTGGTCTTGGTAACACTCTGGATCAACGTTGTTACACTTTTCATCAATGATGGAGCCATCTCCCGAGCGGTAGGAGCTTTTAAAGCATTGAGAGCTCTACGGCTCCTGAATGTCAGCAACAGCGCCCGAGACACATTCCATGCGGTCATCATCATTGGTTGGTGGAAGATTTTCGGCGTCAGTAGCATAATCCCATCAACCCCATGTTAACTGTACTGATACCACACAGGCGGCTTTCGTTTCAATATCTTTGCTCATCCCATTTGCCATTTACGGGCTGAACATCTTCAACGGCAAAATGATATCGTGTAATGACGGCGACGACATAACACGACTGGCCCAGTGCTTTGGCGAATATGGTAGCACCCCTTTCAAGGATGATTGGGTGATGCTAGCTCCCCGCGTAGCAGACAACTCATATTTCAAGTTCGATGACTTCGGTTCATCGCTGTTCACGCTCTATCAAATTGTCAGCCAAGAAGGGTGGACAGATGTGTCATTCGCAGCACAAGCCATTACAGGCCGAGGATTGCAGCCCCAGGACCTTGCCGCACAGGGTAATGCCATGTTCTTTGTTGTGTTCAACCTATTAGCTACCGTTTTCATCCTTACATTGTTCATATCCGTTTTCATGCGCAATTATACCGAACAAACTGGCGTTGCCTTTTTGACAGCAGAGCAGCGATCCTGGCTAGAACTGAAGAAGCTCTTGAGACGGATCTCTCCATCTAAAAGCTCTTACAATGACAAGGGCAAAGAGTGGAAGCGATGGTGCCACAAGAGAGCCATAGAGAAACGTGGCAAGTGGTATCAGATTATCACAGTGGTGCTCGTTCTTCATCTCGTCCTCCTCATCGCAGAATTCAATAACGAGCCGCGATGGTGGGCTAGAACACGAGAATTTGTATCCTTGTTGTTCATCCTGATTTACATGAGCAATATCGCGATTCGCATATTTGGGCTTGGTTGGAGCAGATTCAGGAAAAGTTCATGGGACCTGTATGCTTTAGTTGTGGTTTCCGGGGCATTTATCGCCACCCTTTCACTTCTGATTGCCAGTACTCGTGGTAAGGCCTACGAACAGCTGTACAAGACATTCTTGGTGGCTATCATTCTCTTGCTGATACCACGAAATGACGCGTTGGATCAGCTCTTCAAAACCGCGGCGGCAAGTCTGACGGTCATTAGCAACTTGCTAGCCACCTGGCTCGTTCTATTCTTGGTATTTGCTATCGCAATGACGCAGGCCTTCAGCTTGACGCGCTTTGGTGGGCAAGAATCGAGTAACTTGAATTTTCGTACAGTGCCCAATGCCCTGATTCTTCTATTTCGAATGAGTCTGGGAGAAGGTTGGAACGAAATTATGGAAGACTACGCTGGTATTGAGCCACCTCTTTGCGTGAAGGACTCAACCTTCTTCGACAGTGATTGTGGAAGCAAGCCTTGGGCGCGAATACTCTTTGTGGGTTGGAACATTATCAGCATGTACATCTTCGTCAACCTCTTCGTTTCTCTAATCTATGAGAGCTTCAGCTATGTCTACCAGCGATCCAGCGGCATGGCAGTCGTTGACAGAGACGAGATCCGTCGCTTCAAAGAAGCATGGAGAAGCGTTGATTCTGCAGGAACTGGTTATATTACAAAGAGTCAATTTCCGCGCCTGCTTGGTGAGCTCTCTGGTATCTTTCAAATGAGAATCTACGATCCCGAGGACTCTGTCTCCCAGATCCTTGACCACGTGCGAAACGACGGAGGAATGTCGCGACATTCCTCCGTCGTGGTCTCAAAAACCGGTAGCGAGATCGACCTCGGCAAGCTCAATGCAAGATTAATGAATCTTGACATCGAGAGAATCCGAACCAGGCGCCGCGTCTTCAATATATTCTTTGAAGAAGTCCTGGTTGCAGCAGATCCTGACAGAGGCATCGCATTCTCAGATGTTCTACTTACTCTAGCTCACTATAAAATCATCAATGATAGCAAGAGCCTCAGGTTAGCAACATTTTTTACGCTTATTGGATGAAAACTCAGTATCACTAATTGTCGGTAGACTGGATGAATTTCTGCGACGAAGAGCTCGACTTCAGCGTGTGGATGAGGAAATTCGACGAAGAATTGTCTTGGGATTCTTCGACACCCTGTAAGTGTATACAAATGGAGTTGTCGCGCGTTCATGCTTAGAAACTAACTTACAATCTAGATACTGGTCTAGAAGGTTCAAACAGCATATGAGCATGAAGCGTTCGGCGCGTATGACAATGGTCCCTCAGTTAAGCGTGCCCGAGATTTTAGTTGACGACGAGGAGTCAAGCGTGAGCACAGCTGCCGGTACTTCCGATAAACTAAATCGACCGCTGCTTCCGAGTCTGAATACGAATTTGGAGACGCCCAAGAGACCATCGATCTGGGCCGCCGAAATCTCACCGAGAGACTCCGGGATTCAGCACCCACTGAGTTTTCCCAGGACATCTGGCGGAGGCTTATCCCCACCAGCCAGTCCTATGCGGATGGGCTTCCAACTCAGCCCTTCGGCTGCCTCTAACGCGGATTCCGAACGCAGAGATCGATCTTTAAGCCCTGCGCAAGCCCGTGGCATGTTGGATGATTCCGTCTGGGTGGAAAGTATCAGGAAGAGCAAGACTCTTCGACATTCGAACAAAAGCACCTATAGATATGGAGACCTTGATTGAAGCTACACGGCGTCTGATTCAATCAATTGCCCACTCATTGAACTTGTGTAGCAAAAGCCACAGTGGTTTGGTCCACTTTGGGATATACATTCATCTTAAGGGTGTTGGGGAGCTTTGGCACGACTCGCAATACTTGTTATTCTTGGAGTCATAGCCAGGACTGCTCCATATGTATGAATTAGAGCTTGTACTGGTTTTTCTTATAATACTTTAATCAATGGACAGGGGCCCAAATGACGCCTGTAGCTACGGTATGCGGCAATGAGACTGTCCTCGCAACTTTCTGAGATCGTATTGCAAGCTGGGACAAGGCCAGTGCGCATATTACAGTGACATGAGGTCTTATTACAGCGCTCTAATATATTTCTCACGCTACAGACGAGGCAGTCAGGATTAGCCTCTTAGTAGCGCAGCATGAACTCCTGCCGTAGTCTTTCAGGAGCTGATGCTGCGTCGGTTTCAGAACTGGAGACGCGCTATTCTGACTGTCGCAAATCCAACATGCCTGAAACAGCTTCGGACATGTCACAAACCTGCATTCTCACTTGAAGCAGCCCGAATTGTCCTAGTTTCTGCAAGTACAGGCTGAAGGTGTGTCCTTTATTATGCACATGACTGTTGCCTGGCAGTTTAAATAAGTGACTTGCCCGTACTCCAAAGGTTTTCGCCGCCTCTGTCAGCAAGCACTGGCCTTCTCCTTCCAACAATTGATTTTCTCCCGACCCTACGGACTCTTTGCTTCCTCTTCCGACATCACATCTGTTCCTACCGGTGAAAATTGTACAACTTGCATCCTCAGCACAATAGCAGTTCTTGCTGTCTTGGCCTTGAAACTTGCAATCTTTTCCAGAGAAGGCTGGGCAGCACTTTGAACTTCCACGGAGCGATCCTTTTCGCCCCATAGCACATACACAAAGTCCAAGGGACCCTTTATGGGTAAGAAGCATACGTCTTTGCTTTCTTCATATATTGAGCTGAAACGCGCAAGACTTCGCGCAGTAAGAAACACATCTTTCGCCTTCAGCCACAGTCTCTTGCCCGCGAATGCAACATACCACCACGGCAAGCAGCACTGGATCTCGTCAAACTAGTTTCAGTTACATCAAGATGGCCGCCTCACGGTTTCAGCATAATAAAATGCCAAGCAACTTCTGCACTGCCGTTCTCATCACACCATCACAAAGCCATACCCGAAGCCTCGCTCCGCCAGGCAGATTCATGGGCTTCAGTGCCGCCGTTACACTCAACAGTATCATTAACAGACAACCATCCATTGTTGGACTTGTTCAAGAGCGAAGCAGCTTCCCCGCAGAACTTGGCCTTCTCGAGCCTCGGCCTTTGGTATACTGGAGCAGCGTGGAAGACAGAATAGGCTGCCTATAAAGAGGAGGCACTGTTATGCTACTTGGACCTATCGATTGTGCATTTGAACCCCTCCTTCATTCTTCTCACATTTCTCAAATCCTTTTTACCCAGCCCTAGTGGGTTGACAGTATTTTTGCAAGGGGGCTGATCTCCGTTGGCGATGTAGAACCATACATAGATTTGGATCCGCTGTCATGGCCAGCTGTTCATCACACAGATAATGCATATACGGTTTCGTTGCTCACCAGTTGTGTCATAAGCTCTCCATAGCGCTTGCCGTTTGGACAGGACGTGAGAAAAGAAAGTCAAAAAAAAAGAAGCTGTGTTGCTTTCGGCTCGGTCGCAACGCCGCAGTTTCGCGTTCTGGTGACAAAACTAAGTAACTAGCCATTTAAGCCGTTTGTCTTAGTCGCATAACCAGGTACCGGGGTGCAGAGCGAAACAGAACCCCTTCAGAAGCGACGAAATAAGCATTCCCAGCGAATAAAGAGCAGCGGCAGTCCCTGTCGCTGCCACCACAGCGAGCACCACGAGTACAATTCCGCGAAATCGAAAAGCGTCCTCGGCCTCCATCCTCATGAGTTTGTTTTGCTTGCTATGGTAGTACCACGGCTCAGGGACGCCACTTGATCTCCGCCGCAAGTCTTCGTATGGGTGTGTACGGTATAAAAGGCCATGTAGCCAGCTTGGCAGCCTGCCACGGGACTCGGCGTGTGTATGCATGCGTGTTCGCGTATAGTGGGCATCCACGAGAACAAGTGATACTAGAAAGGACACGAAATTGATTGGTGTCATGAACACCTGTCGGCTTGCGTATTAGAAAGTTTCTGTAAAGCTAGCGAGTCTCAAATAGGGTCCAAACAGGAACAAGAGCCACGCGCACCTTGTACAATGTAACGGGCTCAACCACATCTTTATGCATCTCGGCCTGACGTGTTGGGGAGCGCGGTGGTGACGCTGCCATCCGGCTAGAAGAACGGTCGCGTCTATTATACCGCCCAGATAAACAAGGCAGTAGTCAATATGAAAATGACTGGAATCGATGGGCTCGATGTTGCTTAGGACAGTAACGTCGGGCACCCACT
>JAPFUP010000668.1:0-12738 GCA_030780425.1 Beauveria varroae
ATGCCGCTATGGAAGGGCATGAGGGTATTATCAAGCTACTACTGGCGAATGAGAAGGTGAAAGTCGATACAGTAGATAAAGATAGCTAGACGCCACTTATCTATATTATTTAGTATAGGTATGAGGACATTATTAAGCTACTACTAGCGAAAGAGAAGGTGTAAGTTGATGTAGTAGATGAAAATGGTTAGACGCCGCTTCTCTATGCCGCTATGGAAGGGCATGAGGGTATTGTCAAGCTGCTACTAGCGACGAAGAAGGTGCAAGTGAATGCAGAGGACCATGATGGTCTCACGCCGCTTGTCCATGCCACTATGAAAGGGCATGAGGGTGTTATTGAGCTCCTGGCGGCGCAAATAATCACTCGAGCCAGATAGACAAGCCTGACTTGCTTTACAAAGATTCGAAGGCTCGTGACTAGTTTCTTCTCTCTCTTTATAACTTTATAAAGATCAAGGCCCGGAGAAGTACTTCTTTAAGCAAATCGATGCCTGTGAATGTGGCTACGATACCAGGGTTCAAACAGTAGGACTAGTGCGATGTTATGGTTATCATTCACCCTATAGTCATTAGCTCGTTGCATCAAGCGGAAGGGGTAATAGAGGCGAAAGACTCATTTTGCAAGACGGGCCTTCTGCTGCTGGCTTGAGTGCGCTAAACTGGTAGCAATGCTCAGGTATATGCAGCCCTTGCAGCAGCAGTTCGATCTTCTCATAAGCTTCTTTGGCAGGAAACTGATTCAATTTTGAAGCTCAATGGCTATGAGGTCCAATGGTTATGAGTTCATTGTATTCGCTGAGTAAAGCGGTGCGGGCATGGAGCTTCAACGTAGCACCATTACTGAACAGTTCCGAGAGACAGCCTGCAGAAGATTGGTATTGGTCAGCGGTGGCCAGAGCCTTCTGGGCAGTGGGTTTCAAGACATCGCCGTAGCCGTCAGCGTAATCTAGGTGTCCCCGAAATATCTAAGATGGGTTGCCTCGCGGAGAATCGTGGTTTCCTGGCTCGTGTATTGATGTTGGTTTGGTATGACTCATCTATATAGTCTATAATGCAATCCATTTTTGTACATTTGCCCATGATCTCCTATGAACTAGCGATCCATCGGCCAGCCTAGCTGGGTAGTCGGCACATCTTTTGTTGAATTATCATGTTCTCCCACGTAAGCTGGATAACGGGGCAGCCTATTTCTCTGCCTTATTTGCCTCGGCACTTTTCTCGGCTTCATTTTTCTTGCCTTGGTTCCACTTGTCATACTTCTCCTTCAGATAGCGATACGTTTTGCGCCAACCACCCATCAAGAGGCCTTTCATGCTCTGGCTGGTACTCGGCCAATTGACCGTCTGCCTAATAACCTGGCGAACTAGAGCCTGCAGCTCTTCAGGTCTGTCGGCAGCGATTCTGCGATCAAACTCGCCGCCTTGACGTCGCTTGTTTGATGAAGGATCGTCATCCCGGGTGGTCTTCATCATGATGGAGAATTCCTCGCGCGGAATAGCAAATTTCTTTTGGTACTGGAAGTAAAGGCGCGAACGGAAGCTTGAAGGAAGACGTCGCACCATGTTGCCGCGCTTGATAGGGTCCATATCCTGTTGTAGCTTATTATCTCCATTCTCATCGAGCACCCAGTCTTGATCGTCTAGTCGACAGGGCCCCGTGAATTCGACGTTGGGTAACGTCTTGACAAGTGGGGCATAGAGACGACGGAAGTGTACGACGTTGTTGTTAACAATATTGTCGACCTTGCTCTTATTTTCTGTAGGAAGTGCCATGCGAGGATCTCCTAAATAGCTGAGACCTGCGATCGTGCTGTATAGTTCGGACTCGGTGAAATCCGGGGGTAAAAGGAGCATGGCTGTGCGTAGCGCAGCAATCAAGTTGTGCTGATTGGCAAGACGAACTTGCGGGTGGTCGCGAAGGATTTTAACTGGCTTCTGCAGCCGGCCGGCCAAATACAAATTGTCCCATGTGGAGAGGTCGCGAACCAGATTGTCGATGCTCGTAACGCCGTATTTGATCAGCATGCCGTTCATCTCGATGAACGGGTTGAAGTAGACACCAGCACCCCAATTTTGCACGTGAGATACCGCGCCTGAGCCCAGTGAGGCGATTCCAGAATAGTGTTTCCGGTGCTGCTTTATATTGAGGGAATGCCAGTGCTGAGTGTGCGAAACGCCAAAGATGAAGTCTATCATTTTGGGGGAGCCTTTCTGCGCCTTGACAAGGGCGGCAGGCGGTTGCGGATGCACAGCGCGAAACTCGGCCTCGCTAATACTGCGACCGAGATCTCCTTGTGGAAACACACCGGAGCCATATGCAAAGCAGTAAACAATGGGCGCGTTGAATTGCCGCAGCATCATACGCAGAGCCTCCTTCAGCTCATAGTTGATGATCATGTGCTGATTGACACCAAACATACGATGTGGTAAGTCCTCAAAAGATTTGATGGCAAAATCTACAGAGTCCTCCCAGTCATCTCCGTATAGATTGTATTTGCCCTTGGCTGACTCTTTTTCGCGCTTCTTCAACAGTGGCGCACGTGTCTCCGCACTCGCAACGCTCGCATCATCAGCCTTTTCAGTAGCAGGATTCTGGGGGTTTGTGTTTCGTAAATATGGTGACGTGGTTAAGTTTCGGGTACAGTGAAGGCCATACTGGCAACGCGAAAATTTATTGCCGCGTCGTACTATTGCTGGTATTGAGCTCGAGCCGGACCGGCGGATATTGCTTATCGATGCGGTCTATCGAGTACATTAGAATGGGGCTCAATCGACTAGCTAATGTTGTGAAGAACATGGCCATACCCGGAGACCTGAGTATAGGGAAGCCATTGCGTTGTAGCCGTGTCGTTTGTCAAGAAGCGCGTGTTTAGCCGGGATCATGCCCGTAGAGCGTTAGGAGGGCAGTGCCATCAGCCCAGGGGCTAGGCTAGATAGAAAGGAGGAACAGTTCAGTTTCGTTCGCTTACTCCGGCCTGCCGACGACGATCGTAGTAGTTTGACGAGGTAGAAGCAGGTAGAAATGCTGCGCAGCGCACAGTTATTTGAGATGAAGTTGAAATCGATAACCGGAGGAAGCCAAGAAGCCAAGAAGCTTACCGGCAAGCTCAATGCGCTGCGGACCGCGACCTCGGGTTCAGCCTATCAACTTCATGTATTATTAGGTGGGCTGTTCGTTGAGATGGAGGGAGGGTGGGGCAGAGTGCTTCAAAAAGAAGGCGGTGGATCATGGCAGACAACTCGTACTAATCGATTGCAGTTCAGGTTGATCTTGTTGGCCGAGAAAATCAGTAACAAAGATGAGAGCAGGCCTCAACTTTGCTATGAAATGATAAATGAGCTATAGCTACATGATATATCTATCACCCCGAGAATCTGGGGACGAACCTTACCGCGAGAGGATAGGTACCTTCAACGACGCACTGAGTCTGATTGTGCCAACTCAGCAACAAGTCGCTACTGGGCAATTAGCCGTCCTCCTCGGCAGCATTCTTCGTCAGCTTATAATCCCATGGAAGCTCTTCAACAATCGTATCCTGCACTGGGCCCTTTCCTCCAAGTTCATCTACTCCTTCCGGCCCCTGGCGCGACCGAGTAAAGTTGGTAGGAATATCTTGCGGATCCATCGAAGCGATGACCATCCCCAACCTTGTGCGATAATACCTGAACCGGCGCTCTTTCAAGTTTTGCTCCCCCTCCGTGTACCGAGTATGCCGGCTCTGGTCCTTGTCAAGGTCATCGTCGCAGTGGCCGGCCTCTTCAGTCCCTGGGATCTCGGGGTCAGCCGTGCTTGGCGGCTGCAGAGCACCCATTCGTTGTTCGACTGACCTTTGCTCAAAATCAGAGTGCTTGGACGCGAACTCCTCAATCTCTTCCCAGTCCATGAAGCCAATGGCGTTCCAGTAAAGCAGCTCACCGGCCACTGGGGGCTTGCACCGCAATTCCTTCCGTGGTTCTACCTGAATGAGCAGAGCGCCCTCGTCGGCGTACTTGTCGTCAACTACCGCAAGGCGATTCGAGTCAAGCCCCTTCTCCTCAGCGTAGCGCTGATGCTGCCTGATCAGCTCGTCCTCGTCATAGGACTGTTCAAGTGATATCGCCACATATCTGAAAAGGTCGTCTATACTGCCTAGCGATGGCGGGTCCCCCTCGTCGTTTACGTAGTGCAATCCGACGTCAACGGCATTCGCGAGTTCGTGGAAGCTGTCTCGGTCTCCGGTCGTTCGGTTATCGTACACGGGGAGGCGGCGTACTGGCGGCTGCTGCTCTTGCCATGTTCCTTCCCGTACTTCAGTCCAGTCGGAGTTAGCAATTCCCAAGGATGCCGCCGTCATACCGGCCATATCTGGCATGTTTCGCACGGCATCCGGGAACCCATGTTCGGCTTCCAAATTGCAGAGTAGCACGCCAACTGTCGCCGCGTTGCCCGAGTCCACGATCAAAAAATACGACTGCTCACTATAATCCGGTACTTTATAGTTGTCGCGTTGATGTTTGACGAGCTGCAGAGGTCTTTGGTCTGGCACAAACTTGACGGTGAATTGCTCTTTGACTTCTTCGACGGTGCTCAGGACGTCGCTGCGCAGAAGCTCGCATATCGCGTCTTCAGTAAAACCGGTTACTGTACAGTAAACCTTGATGCTATCGTCGTCTGCCGCACTCATGTTGACAAATGATTCTTGAATTGTGGTGATGAGTCTACTGTTGTCCACAAAGTGAGGGGTCAAAGAAACGCCTTTGTATTCTCTCATCTACAATCAACGTCACTTCCACGTGATGCCATGGCTGCAATTTGGGTGGACCACCTTTGAACTACATCAGAAGTAATTGATTGGGCAAAAGCAGCGCCCTCTTCGTTGCCTGTCAGAATGTTCAAACGACAGCGTTATTCCGAGGAAAGCTTGTATGACATCGAGCCCGTTCATGCATTACTACATTCTTTATTATGAATCTCTTGTTCGGAGTCCTTATTTTGCGTCCCCAAAGTGAGCTATTTCTTAGCTCTCTGAGCGGTGACAAGTCAATTTGTTCATGCGGCCCGTTGTGCATGGGTCACAGTCACAGCCTCCTTTGTGATTTCTGGCTGATCATCTCACTCTACACCGCAGTCCGGTGTATTCGGGAGACGCTGGGCTTGGGTATGACCACGAATAAATTGTCACCACATTCGGACCTTACCGAGATGGTCAGACACCTCACTGTCAAGACCACAATGGCACACTAACTGAAACCTGCACCTGTCATAGTTCTGCTAACGCCACAAACATCGATCTCAGCTTACGCCTCTTGCTTCTTGGGCTGCATACCCTGCATATGCCTGTATATCGACTAGATCTTCAATCAGGAAGGACGAAAAGCATGACTGCGACAGACATGCACCTTGACATCCATACGAGGCTGTGATGAGAAACAATAAATTGTCCGAGAAGTGCGCGACGAGCCATTGTGACCAAGGCTCGTACCAAACTTATCTATCATAAATAGGAGGAGGAATCCTCTGGCAAAAGAAAAAGAACAGAAACCAGGCAATACATGCAACACCATCAAATCTTACCACCAAAACGTCACCAAAATGATCTTCAAGCTTTCTACCCTCTCCCTTGTAGGAATAGTTGGTCTGACTACCTTTGTTGAGCATGCCCAAGCCGCGCCCCCAGATCTCATCTTCGATTGTAGCAGAGCTCCTGAAGTCTGCACAAACATGTGCTGGGCCGTTCGTTGCGCCAATCCAGTATTCGCTGTCGCACTGACCTTTGACTGGCCCGACAAAGCCAAAGAAGATGCACGCCGCAAGAGCGCTGGATGCCAGAAAGGCAACAAGTGCAACAAGGGCAAGACCGGCCCGGGACACCGCGGTACCGGGTACGAGTCTTGCGACGAGTTCCCTTTTGCTAGCACCAAGGAGGCCGATAGAGGCCATCAGGTTTCCCGTTGCGTTCCCGGAAAGGAAAACAGCTACCAGGGCGGCAAGCTTTCGGGCCTCCAGAAGAGGTGGAAGAAGGAGGGCAAGACGGGGTTCAAAATTGGTTTCGGAAACCCGGGCGCCAAGGGTGTCAAGTTCTGTCAGAATCAGGCATGCAAAAACGACGGTTGGCAAGTGCAGGACGGGAAGATCTCGAAGCGTGACGAGCAGCCATTGTTCAAGTACTACCGCACCAGAGCTGACATGGTCTTTGCATCCCTCGAACCTGTCAACATTCCCTCCAACTTTACCCGCGAATTCCGCGAGGCGGACAAGGTGGATGAGACATTCTACGTCTGGACCGAAGTTGACGAGGATGGCGAGCAGCGCCTCATTCAGGATACTGTCGTAGAGCAGCTTGCTTGGGATCACTTTCTGAATTAAGCGAGAGGTATATAGAACTCGATGACTAAAATGACGATTTCTTCCCCGATGAGCCTTGATTTTGTCTCCGTGATTGTAGGAATTTCGCCGAAATTCGCCGACTGCGTCTTCAATATACAAGACACATCGATAGACAGATTCGTCTATAATTTCTGATCGCGCGAAGGGGCGGGTGTACTCAGCGCAGTAGGCAATCATGCGTGAATATGAGGGACATCGTGCGACCCCTCCGCATTCCGCCTGAGGCCTCAGGCCGCCACAGGGTTGCATCGGCCAAAAGATCTGTAAAGCTGAGCGCCCGCCACGACGTACTTTTACAGCAGTATTGCTTACGCTGCATATGACTGTATTCAATGACAGCGATTGCGCTCGTTTGCGGCGATGTAACGGGAAGGGCTTGAGACACATCAAAGCCAGTAATAGCTGAACCGTCGGCAGATGACGAGGGGCGATTGAAGTATTTGATTCAGGCATTTCAAACGTAATGGATTCCACAACTGCTGCAGAGTTCCACAGCATACATGGCAGTTGCATGATGGGGATGATCCCGAGCAGTCATTGACTTCACGGCCGCGGTAATAATAGTATTCGTTGTAGGAGCTGTCCAGGTTGTTTGCTCATATAGGACTTTGTGTCTTGGGTCTGGTAGTCGGGGTCACCGAAGTAGTACGACAATTTATCACTAGTCGTGTCATTTGCCCCAGCTAACCAGCACATTCGGTGCCTATGTAGAGCCAATTCGCTTCGAACGAGGTGATTTACAGCCAGGAAGTAGAGAGCAATGCAACAACAGCACTTGGTTGCAATTGAACTGTCCATAGCCGCCAACACCGAAATCGCCCGAGGAAAAGAACACGAACAGACCGTGGGAACTGGCCTTGATAAAATCCTTGCAGATGCGGTCAAGATACTGAGAAGAGAAGCCATCTACTTCGCCACCATACGAAGTGAAGACGAAGATGGGAGTGCTCGACTGCGAGCTGAGATGGTTGTCGAGGTTGACAAGCTCGTCATCGGATTGGTTGTCGGGATCGCTGTTGGGGCCGACAGCGAAATAGTTCACCGGTTGGTGTGTCCGAGAAGAAAGGACGACTTTGGTTTCCAGGTTGCCTTTGAGCGTGGTTAGGATGAATAACTCCGAGCACCACCAATCAATCTATTCTTTTAAGTTGGACCGGCATTGCTAGATATGTACTGGCTGAGAAAGCTGGAGGCGTCGCTGTAACAAATGAAGCCAGTAGCAAGAAGATCTGCTCCTTTCTTGCTGCAGTAGTTAACATTTTAGTAACTATGGTGTCGGACTGCTGGAGGCACCGACGGGCCCGAGTTGGTTGAGCCTCCCGAGACAGCCGGAGCCCGGGCCACTTGCCCAGCGCCCGGGCCACTTGCCCGGCGCCCGGGCCACTAGCAATGATTACTATTATTACTATATTTAATACGGTAGCCACCTGTGGCTAATTTACCTTTATCTATATAACCTTAGGACTTCCCCTAGATAGATAAGGAATAGAATAAGTATAATATAAGTTATAACTAGTATCCTATACTTAGAGAGTTATAATAAATAGCTAAAGCTAAGTGCTATACTACGTGACCTTTTATATGCCCGCGGACACTTAATTAATTAAGACCTCTTCCCTTCTATTACCTTTATTATCTATTTAGGTACCTACTATCCTAACACTAATTAGTGGCTAGCTAAGCAAGTCGTCTACCACCTTCTTTACCTTCTTCTTCTTCTTCTTCTTCTTCTCTAAAAGACGAACTACGACAACTACATATCTTCTACCTAAGACAACAATAATAACGCCCCTAGCTGCCGGCTTAACGTTAACCATCGCCCACCTAATTGTTGCCATCAAGGTGAGGAATCAATCCATCCACGTCCACTAGTGCTTGCAGTGATAAAATTGACAGCTTACTCCGCAGCGCTGTGGTGAGTTGAGTCCACGAAGCCTTTCCGTGGGTTGACAGCCTTACTATTGAGCACCCATGTCGTCTCCACACAGGATTCCTGAGTAAGTAATTTTGTAGCGTTTGTGACAGGCTTTCTATCCATACTCCATACTCCATTATAGCACGAGCTAGGTCAAAGACCTAGCCAGGTCTCGTTCCAGCGGGGGGTGCGCCTGGTAGCTATGTAGGTGTAATCAGATGGCAACGGCGGCAGCGTTGACTTCACGGATCCTTTTGCCTACCTGGCAGGGGGAGGGTTTAACCTAACAACTAATGATGGCAGAAGTGGCTGATTACCCGCTTACACCCATCCGGGGCCAGACCGTCACATACGAGACGAGATAGGACTTAGCATATATGGGTTATAAGATATAGCCGGGCCTGAGCGGACCTGGCGACCGCCTTATACACTTTGTGGCATGATTCAGTAGTACGTATCATTATGGCACTGTATGTTTAGCACTGCCTGCTTCTGGGCTAATGAATTCGCTAAATAATATAAATACCAAAGTCTTTCTCTGACCTTGAAGATTAAAATTCCACTTGCAGTAAAAACTTAATAGCTGTTCTATTAGCTTACAACCTCACTCTACTTATCTATTGTTCACTTATTGCGAATCTACAACAATGAAGTACTCTATGATCCTCATTGCCGGCTTTGTTTCCGCCTCTCTCGCTGGACCAACTACGAACGCATCAAGACAGAATGGCTTTACATGGAACGAGCTTTGCAAGCCATTCAATGGCGACGAAAATGCCTGCACTGATGCACTAAGGGAGTGTTTGCCAAAGAAAGGGGGAGATCCAGAGAGAACCCAAACATGTGTGCACGCTGCGGCTAAAAGGGGGGTGGACGACGACAAGCAGCAAAAAGACCAGCAGCCACAGAAGCCGGGATTAGGCGAACATTGCACCCTTAAACCTAACAATTGCGCTGATGGATTGGTGTGTAATAATCCGCTCCTCTTTATCGGAAAGACTACAGGAAGATGTGTTCGGGACAGGACGCAGAAGGCCCAGCAGCCACAGAAGCCGGGATTAGGCGGACATTGCACCCTTAAACCTAATAATTGCGCTGATGGATTGGTGTGTAATAATCCGCTCCTCTTTATCGGAAAGACTACAGGAAGATGTGTTCGGGACAGGACGCAGAAGGACCAGCAACTCTCACTAGACGGCAGCAGCCCGTCCCTTACCTTTAAGTACGCCACCAGCCAGCCCTCAAGCGATAACTGGATCGGAATCTGGCCTGAAGACGACACACAAGCGCCGACATGGGGCAGCACCACCTGGGACTATGCCAAACAAAGCTCAGGCTCTCTTCAGCTCACACCCCCTAGTTCCATGAAGGCTGGCAAGTATAAAGCGTATCTTTTATCCCGCGACCGAACCGTTCTCGCTTTTCTCCCGAGCTTCGATTATAACCCAATCCAGAACACGCAGGGCCAGCTCTCACTAGACCGCAACGGCCCGTTGTTTACCTTTGACTATGCGACAAGCCAGCCTTCGAGCGACAACTGGATCGGACTCTGGCCTGAAGACGACACACAAGCGCCGACATGGGGCAGTACCACCTGGGACTACGCCAAACAAAGCTCAGGCTCCCTCCAGCTCACACCTCCTAGTTCCATGAAAGCTGGCAAGTACAAGGCGTATCTTTTGTCCGGCGACCGAACCGTTCTCGCTTTTCTCCCGAGCTTCGATTATAACCCAATCTCGGACAATGTGGCATTCGGCGTCAAGACTCACTCAGACCAATTGCGCTGGTAGTGTCAACAACAACGTCGACATCAAGCCAGGGAATGGTGTCTGTGTCAACACGGACTGCGTTGTCGGCAGCCTCGAAATCCCAAGCGTCGGAAGCTGCCCGGACGGCCAAGTTCGAATCAGCTACTGGCAGAATGCCGACTGCAAGGGCGACTGGTACGGCTACGACTACGGAAGCAGAGGTAACTGCCGCGGACTGTGGTCCAACGGCTGGGGGCTTCAAGTCTCTGTGAGTGAGTTGTGCAAAGCAAAGCGATGACTGTGTCAGTCGAGGAGAGTGCTCGATTGACGAAGTGCCAAGTCGCCCTATTTGTTCTTCATAACTAACAAAGCTAGAACAAGCTTGAGTGAGGCTTTCACTTTACCATGGTCAGCGTGCCTAATAATACGATATTACTATATATGATGAAACCTTTAGAGGTTATGCTATAGTAGCTATACATAGCATAGATAGATCTATCGTCATATCATATGTGTAAATTATATAGGATGATTACAATATATTGGGAATCGGTGATACACACACACGACCGCACTAAGGCTATTATCCGTAAAATGTGCTGTGCTGCTTTTACCGAGCCATGACTTGAGGCATTCGGTCGCTTCGATGCTCTCAATGCCTAAACGGCTCCTACGGTCTATGAAGGTGACCTTCATGCCCGAAAACAGGCGTTCCAGCTCAGCCGACATGGCTGGGATGGACATCTAATGCCATAACAGGTAGGGCTGGGTAACACTTCCTTTGCGTCGGCTCAAGCCACCACCACCAGGCAATGAGGGCGTGGGTAGGTATGAGTAGTTAAACGGCAGAGGCAATCAAGCAGGGCTGGGGCAGTCGTGGGGGGCAAAGTAATACCGAATTTCATTGCTAGGGTTCTTGTTCATTTCTCTTGTTTGCTATTGCCTGGATTGATTGCCGTCGATCGGGCAAGATTTGGGACAGCATCGCATTACCTGTAAGGGTCCCTGAGCAGTGTACACGCAAAAAGTCGAGCACATCTTGGAAAGAAGTGAGGTTTATTGACAATTCACTTCAAAGAATCTTAGATTACGTGTGGTATCTATTCCGAGGGGGAAAGCCGATTCCATTAGGAAGACATCGTTTCAAACAGACGTCTTCACCTGTTTTCTGCCGTGGCACCAGCTGCTTACAAAAGGCTGTTTTGGCTATATGACTGAAGGGGATCAATAAAATCCATTCCATTGAGTCAGCCGCAGCTAAGCAAGAGATGATACTTCAAAAGGGGCATTTTCGCTTGATTATGTTCTCAACAGCACAGATCTACTGTACGTACAGTTTGAGTATACAGTGTCTAGTTTCAAACGCGACTAGATAACCAGGCACATGCTTCAGCTCAGCTCGCTTGGCTCGCATCCCCTCGTAATCTCATCAGCTTTACGAAAAAAAAGTTTTCTGCAAAGTCAGTAGCCATGTCGCAACTTTTTAATCTCTCCCTCCCTGAGCTTGGACGGCACCGCCTGGCCGCCGCCGCTCTGCTGCCCGTCGTCCTGCCCACCGTGTACGTCGTCTACCTGAACTGGGCCGTGCGACGCCGCACCTCGAGCACCTCCGGGCAGCTGCCCCCATCATCCACCGCCGTCGCCGCCTCCGTACCGCTCACGCCTCAGAGCCTTCCAGCAGACGTCCTCGCGCGCCCTCAAGACTGGGTCGTGAGTTACGAGCGCGTCGTATCGCGGCCTGTCCCCGCGGCCTCCCTCGTCGCCAAGCTTCTGCGGCGCGGCGGCACCGACGAAACCTCGCCGTCGCCACTGCTCACGGCTTACCTGCGCACGACGTACAAGGCGTTTAGCTGGACCCCGCAGGCGTTTCTTATCCATGGAATGCTCGCGGAGCCGGAGCGCAAGGCGAGCTTTCGCGCCGCGCACATTGACGGGCTGCGGTTCGCGCGCGGCGACGTGGTTGACGGCGTGTACAGGGTCACGAGCTACGAGGGCGGCGCCAAGAGCAGCAGCAGCGGCGGTGAAGACAAGGCTGTAGTAGAGGTAATTGAGCTGAGTATTGACGTGCCGCGCTCGTACAAGGGCCCGGCGGTGCGAGGGATTGTTGTGTCGGCGATGGAGCCGCTGGTGGGGTTTGGAGAGGATGCGGTGCAATTTGTGAATGAGACGTGGCTGTGGCGGAAGAAGGACGAGAAGCCGACGCTGCTGGAGAGCGGTCTCGGGCAGTGGTTTCATCGGCTACTGGCGGGATGGCTGGTCATGAAGGGCCTGGGGGGCGTGACTGGCAAGTGAAGAGGGAATGGTGTTATAGGACAATACATCTCTTCTCATGTACTCTTTCTTATTCAGGGCCAACACATATTCTCTGTACAACATGGTATCTCGTCCCGAAACATTACGAAAATTTCACACCATTGTCTTAGTTTGTTATAGGAGAGTGGCGGGGTACAGGGCCACGGCCGGGATGACGAGGCGAATGCTCGCAGAGAGGACCGCGGCTATATTCTTGGGCTTGCTCATCTGGCTCGGGCCGGCACTGTTTTCGTTGCCGGAAGCGCCGTTAGGGCCAGATGCAGAACCCGAGTTCAGACTTGTCAACAAATAAATTCAAATCAAATTGACCCCCTTTAGATTTGATTTGAATTCAAAACGGCAAATTTGAATTTGATTTGAGTTCACCTGGGCAGATTTGAATTCATTTGGATAAAT
>JAPFUP010000673.1:0-15467 GCA_030780425.1 Beauveria varroae
CCCCCCGGGGGCAACATGCTCGCATACCAACAAAACCGTTGCATTTACTCCCAACGAGATAACTTGTCGGATTGAAGGCAAGTCTGACTATTTTCGGACCCGCATCGTAGTAAATACCGGCCTGTTTTCTTCACTGTTCCTTTCCTGCACGGGCTTGCTCCCATTATCCTCACTTCGCTTAGCTGCGTTTGTAAATCTTGGGCGACGACTTACACTTTCACTGCGGCACGACTCGAGACAGACTGGGCCCAAATATATATTTATAACTAGAGAAACGAATGCATCCAGATTTTGAGTTCCTTTCTGAGGAAAACCTGCAAAATGGCTGTATATCATTTCCCCCGTATGCTAACAGCTGTTTTCTAGCGAATAACGCAACACGAGAGCTACGCACCAGAGCAAAACACACGTTTGAGCATGTATTAAAAGTACAAGTAAAGATAAATTAAATTAACCAAGGAAAATTAAGTAAAGATGGTACAGTAGATAATTAAACAATAATACCCAGTGCATTGTTCAAGCATGAAACAATCTGCGTCCCGGTTGACCCGCTCGTCGAGAGACATAGCAGCGCGTCACCGGCAGCGTACGGCCCGAGTGCGACTGTGCAGAGCGGAATGTCAACCAGCAGCTGGGCAGCGTTGTCAGAAGCAAGGTTAGTGCAGGCCGAGGGCAGCGCTCTCGGGCACTGCGCTTGCAGCGCGGTCGTGAGGCAGTTGAGGATGTTGGAGCCCGTCGAGCTGACAGAAATGTCGGTCGTCACGAGACACTGCGCCGCGTTGCCGATGCCGAACGCTCCGAGCGCGGTAACGCAAAGCGGGATCTGGACCAGGAGCGCAAGGCCGTTGGTGGTGCCGATGTTCTGGCACGCGGAGGGTACCGCCACGGAGCAGCTCGGCGCGGTAGTGCTCGTGGGCGTGCAGAACGCGGCACCGCTGGTCGGCGTGGGGGGCTGCAGGCCGAGGGCGGTCTGCAGGCAGGTGACGATACCGGTTCCAGAGGTGGAGCTGGTGATGGAGGACGTGGCGAGGCAGGTGAGGGCGGTGCCAACGGCAAAGGGGCCGAGGGCGGTCACGCAGAGGGCGGCGTCGGGGATGAGCGCGAGGCCGGACTCGGTGGCCAGATTGGTGCACGCGGTGGGCAATGTGGTGATGCAGCGGCTCCTGAGAGAGTTGAGGATGCAATTGACGACGTCGGAGCCCCTGGCGGTGAAGCTGATGGCGCTCGTGGCCAGGCAGGTAGCGGTGTTTCCGACTGCGAACGGTCCGAGAGCGACGGTGCATCCGGCGAGAGCGGGAATAATCGCCAGGCCGTTGAGGTTACCGATGGCTGCACAGGCGGCTGGGACAGCAGTGACACATGCAGACGGGGCTGGGCCGGTGGGGGTGGGGATACAACTTGTTGTGTCTGTCGTTGTGGTAGTTGGGGTTGTGGTGGTCGAAGAGCTAGTATCGGTAGACGTGGCGGAGCTTGTGGTGTCCGTCGACGAAGTGGTATCGGTGGACGTGGCGGAGCTTGCGGTGTCCGTCGATGAGCTAGTCTCGCTGGGCGTGGTCGAGCTCGCAGAATCCGTGGCCGAGCTTGTATCACTAGAAGTGGTAGAGCTTGCAGGGTCTGTCGCCGAGCTTGCAGGGTCTGTCGCCGAGGTTGTCGCAACGGAATCAGTAGAGCTCGCGGTCGCAGCGGTCGATACTGGTGTTGTGTTAATTGACGACGTAGAGCAGCCTCCACTACCATCTCCGAGGCCGATGGCCGTTTGCAGGCAGGACAGAACGTTCAAGGGATCGGTGACGGCCGTGGTAAGACACGTGGCGGCGGCGTCAACGAGGAACGGACCAAGGGCCGTGGTGCAGGCGGCAACATTGCCAGGGAGGTTGACGGCAGGCGCGGTAGGGATGTCAAGACAAGCCTGAGGCAGCGAGGTGATGCAGACCGAGGTGATGGCCTGGTTGAGACACGCGACAATGTCGGAACCAGCAGTCGTCAAGGTGATGGTTGTGGCCAGGCATGCAGCAGTCTGGGTAGTGCCAAGACCGGCGAGGGTGGCGGCGCAGAGAGGGACGAGAGGAACCAGAGTGAGGCCGTTGGCAGAGCTGAGAGCAGCACATGGTGCGGGCAGCCCCGTGGCACAGACTGGCGCCTGGGTGGTTGGTACGCAGCTGCTGCTCGTGGTGGTTGCGGTGGAAGTGTTGGACTCATCAGTACTAGAAGTTTCGGTTGTGGAAGTTGCCTCTGTGGAGCTGCTAGTGTCACTAGCGGATGAATCCGTTGAAGTGTTTGTCTCACTAGCGGATGCTCCTGTTGAGGTGTTTGTCTCACTAGCGGATGCACCCGAGGTGTTGGTCACAGATGTATCCGCCGTGGCACTAGTCGACGACGCGTCAGTCGCGGTGCTAGCCGGCGTTGTCACGATGGTCGACGAGGCCGGATCCGACGTGCAAATCTGCTGAGTCGGGTCTCCGAGTCCGATGCTCGATCGTAGACACGTCAGGATAGCCAGGGGGTTTTGGATGGTCTGCTGAAGACAGTTGAGAGCCGCACCAACAGCAAAGGGGCCGAGGGCTGCGGTGCAAGCAACGACATCCTGCGGCACCTGGGTGATGGGATCGGTTCCGATGGCGAGACACGGGGCCGGAAGCTGGGAGATGCAAATTGTTGGCGTGGCTGCGTTCAGGCAAGCGACAAGGTTCGCTCCCGAGGTGGTGAGGGTGATGCTGGCGGACAGGCACGTTGCGATGCCTCCGACGGTAGCATAGGCACCGAGAGCAGCGGTGCTGAGAGGAACCAGGGGGACAAGCGCAAGGCCGCTGACACTGCCGAGTGCCTGGCAGGCCTGGGGCAGCGTCGTGGCACAGACAGTTGGCAGGGCAGTGACACAGCTGGTGGTAGAAGTGGCAGTGTCAGTGGTAGAGGAGCTGCCAGTGTCAGTGGCAGTCGCAGTCGCACTTCCAGTGTCAGTGGCAGAGGAGCTGTCGGTCTCAGTGGCAGTCGAGCTGCCAGTATCAGTGGCAGAGGAGCTATCGGTGCCAGTGGCAGTCGCAGTCGCACTTCCAGTGTCCGTGGCAGACGAGCTTCCAGTGTCAGTGGCAGACGAGCTGCCAGTGTCAGTCGCAGAGGAGCTGCCAGTGTCAGTCGCAGTCGCAGTCGCAGTCGCACTTCCAGTATCACTGGCAGACGAGCTACCGGTGTCAGTGGCTGTCGCACTTCCGGTGTCAGTAGCAGAGGAGCTGCCAGTGTCAGTGGCAGATGAGCTACTAGTGTCAGTGGCAGTCGCACTTCCAGTGTCAGTGGTAGACGAGCTGTCGGTGCCAGTGGCAGACGAGCTATCAGTGTCGGTGCCAGTGGCAGAGGAGCTGCCAGTATCAGTGGCAGTCGCACTCCCAGTATCAGTGGCAGACGAGCTGTCGGTGCCAGTGGCAGTCGCACTTCCAGTATCAGTGGCAGACGAGCTATCGGTGCCAGTGGCAGTCGAGCTGCCAGTGTCCGTGGCAGACGAGCTTCCAGTATCCGTCCCAGATGTGGAGGTGGCAGTTGTCTCGGTTGAGCCTCCAGTGTTGGTACCGGATGTTGTCTCAGTAGAACTACCAGTGGCCGTGTTGGATGGGCCACCAGTGGACTGGCTTCCAGGACAAATTGTGCTGATGTATCACAGAAGTCATTAGTAAACTTTCTTCAATAAAGATCAAGACAACTTACATGGTATTCGTCGAGACGTTGTTAGTAGCAATTGTGACGACAGTGTCGATGACTCCCGGTGCACCAGTTATGGTTGCCACAACATTGGGAGCCAAGGTGATGGGACCATCGGTAGGGAAATAGCCCGAGACACGGATAGGCTGCTGCACAACAGTCTCTGTTGGAGCAAGACCAATTGTCATGGTGCCAAAGGGGCAGTAGTCTGAGCACGCTGCATCTTGGCGCTTCTGAAGCGCTGAGAGCAGCGTGAGGCCCAGAGCCTTGGGGACCATGATGGAGGAGAGAAGATGAAAAGAATGTGACGAGGAAGGCTTTTGCAAAGCTGTATTCCTCCTTGGATGAGGACACGAGTTGAGATGAATATCTTTACTGGATGGTAAGAGTGTTTATAGTCGGCAAGGAGAGCCCCAGTTGCAACCACTGGCAGGTAGAGGGAGGAGGCTCGGCATGGCCGCACAAACACGGTCGAGATTTGAGTTTGAGCCAAAAGCACTTATCGACGCCTCTTTACTCAGCTGGTAACATTGCCAAATCCATCTGAAATATCTGATAACTTATCCCATTCCGGCGAGGACGATGGAGATGGTACGCGAGTCGTTGCAGCGGCTGACTGGCTTCGTCTACTAGGACGATTCCAGACTCTCCCGCCCACATCCTGGGCTACTAGTTTGTCCAGGCTACCTGGATCAGCTCATATCCACATTATGGCTGAATCTGATTATTGTGTTTGTTTACCATTTTTCCCAAGGGAAAAAAGAAAGGCGCTCGATTTGAGTTTACGCCTTCTCTTCGACAGCCCACCCACACCGTCAACGTTGCAGAGGACTCTTGGTATCTAGACCGCAAGCCACGAAGAAATCAATAATCCACAGACGTCTCAATACATACAAGCTCCATCTATTAACTTTCGGAGCGTTTTGGGACGAGCTAGGGTATAGCTGGCTGTCACGAGCACTCTGAGCTAGTCATGTCCTTGTGGCCCGGTGAGGCTTGAGCAAAAAGCATCTTGCCCATCCTGTATAAGAGTCTTTAGCAGCCCATCATTCCACTGTAACTCGCCCTACACCCGCCATTATACTTTTATTTTTTCCCAAGTTTCTTCACTCTTTTCATCGCCATGCGCGTTCCAGCTACCACCGCAGCGCTTTCGCTGCTTTTCAGCGCTGGCTATCTTTCTCTCGTTGACGGTTGTCCAACGACTGAGACTGTGACGCTTTCAACTGTCACAACCACCACCACACTTCCTACGCAGACAGTTACGGGAGCGCCTACGCCTACGGGTACTGGAACCAACCCTGGAGGCAATGGTAACAACCCGGGGGGCAATGGCAACAACCCCGGGGGTAATGGCAACAACCCCGGTGGCAATGGCAACAGCCCCGGTGGCAATGGCAACGACCCCGGTGGCAATGGCAACAACCCCGGTGGCAATGGCAACAGCCCCAGTGGCAATGGCAACAACCCCGGTGGTAACGGCAACAACCCCGGTGGTAACGGCAACACCCCCGGTGGTAACGGCAACAATCCCGGTGGCAACGGGGTCAGTCCCGGAGGCAACGGTAACAACCCTGGTGGTAACACCGGTGGTAACACTGGGATTGATTGCCCACTTTGCCAAACTGGCAACAACCCCGGAGGTGGCAATGGCAATGGCTCTGGAAACGGCTCTGGAAACGGCTCTGGAAACGGCTCTGGAAACGGCTCTGGAAACGGCTCTGGAAACGGTTCTGGAAACGGTTCTGGAGATGGTTCTGGAGACGGCTCAGGCAATGGTTCTGGCGGTGGCAATGGCTCTGGTAGTGATAATGGCTCTGGCAGCGGCAATGGCTCTGGCAGCGGCAATGGCTCTGGCAGCGGCAATGGCTCTGGCAGCGGCAATGGCTCTGGAAATGGTTCTGGAGACGGTTCTGGAGACGGCTCAGGCAATGGTTCTGGGTCAGGTAATGGCTCCGGCAATGGCTCTGGCAACGGATCTGGCAACGGCTCTGGCAATGGCTCTGGAGAGAATTCTCCGTCTGCCACTGGTTCTGGCTCGGGCAGTGGCGTACCTACCGTCACTGGTTCGGGCGGCGTCCCCGTCGTCACTGGCAGCGCGGCACGCCATCAAACAACAGGCCTCTACTGCGTACCACTGGCGCTGACCGTTGCCACTCTGTTTTTCTCCTTGTAATACCTCTTTTCTTGTTTATTTTTGCTTTTGTCAGGTTAATTACTTAATTTTATTTTTAGTGTCACGTTTTCTTTTTGTGCTGTGATGTGTATAGTCGGTTCAAACCTTGTTTTGTTGTCGTTCCTGTGGCTTACATTGTCTCGGTGAGCTTGGCTGTAAGTGGAAGTGTTGCGCGGTGAGAACGGTGAGCGAGTCCAGAGCTAGACGCCACGCTAGTGCATATATAGATGAACTTGGGGCTATAAGCACTATAATAAACCTTGCACCCAAGCCACTGCACGATTGTCAGTGGATAAAAATTCCTTGTCGCTGTCACCCCCATATCCGGTTACGGGGGCTGCCCGGCCCGCAAGCCAGTGTAGTGTTGGCAGCTTTGAGAAGGAGCCTCAGCTGAGCCTCGACCACCAAGAATAACTATATCCGTCCATGTAGTACTCGGGATACCTCCGTCAACGTAGTACTCGGGGCCGGCACGTTATGAATAAGCTGGAGAAAAATCGGAGCCAGTCCGTCCTTGACAAACCTAGCAAGCTACCTAGCTTATGGGATGCCAAGAGGAAAGGATATCTTATCGGGATGAGCCAAGTGCCAAATCCGTTCATCATCATCGTTCATCCCACCCATGCCCATCATTCGCCCTACGCACGGCCTGCCCTATATCCCTGCATTGCATGTCATCGTCACCCTGGCATGTCATCGTCGGCATCGCATGTCATGGTCGGCATTGCATATCATTGTCGGCCGGGCATGCCGTTGATGCCGACCTGACGGGGCTTGCCTTGTGATATGCAGGAACAAGGACACTAGTTTGTACACCAACTAGGCTAGTAGTTTTAGTATCACCAAAACGCGAAAACAGCACGCCAGACCATGCGACTCCAAACTTTAACCCGAACCCAACTAAGCCCCCCGGAAGATTTGCTTCTTGCGGAGCCGTTTTTTCCGGTCGATCAGGGTCGAGAGTGACTTTACAAGATAATCGTTACTCGACTTTTCAGCTTCCGTGGTACGACGACCCCGCCAACGCTGCGCCCCGCTGCCTGCCAAGTCCCCAGGTCCGCCCAAATCCGTTCTGTCCGGAGCAAATAATATGGGATAAATTCGGTCAGATAAATTACAAATTCCATAAAAAGTAGGGCGAAATGATGAGAGCTGGTTAATTGATCAATGACGATTCATAGAGCATTCCATGCTTCAGATTATCAAGGTGAACAGCCTCCCTGTCTAGACCTCGCAACATCGGCGCGCCAAGGTCCGGACTCGACCCGGAGACTGTCCGACTGTCGTCTCGTACTATTGACCAATGCAATCTATCGATTGCACTTTTTTTCTAGCACTACAGAAGACACTAGTATTACAGTAAACACTAGTAATACAGAAAACACTAGTTAATACAGAAAACAGCTGACAACGTTGTGAGCGCCTCCGCTCCAGGGTACGACACTAGCAAAGTCAAAAAATCCGGCCCGCCAGCTCCGCATTTCACATCAAAACGCCATGGCACGATCGTGACAGCTGACAGCGCCCAAATAGTCACGACCTTGTCCTGATGCGGCCAAGCACATGCTCGATAATCCCAGAATGCAGGACTTGCTTTTTCTCGCAAGCGGTCCGTCCGCAAAGGCCAGTTGTTTTTGGACGACTGTCTGTGCTCTCGGCCTCTCTCTCTCATTGCCTTCACGATCCAAACAAAGACGAAGCAAAAGGGGGAAAAAAAGCCACAGCTGGATAGGTCAGGTTCCGATGTACTGAGCAGCATCATATGACGGTCGATTTCCGGACACTGGCTGATATCAACAAGAGCAGCCCAGCTGCGTTTGCTCAGGAATTTCAGCCTCATTCAGCCCACTCCGCACCGGCCCCTGCAGTCGCCAGATGACCACCTCACAAGCTGCCCTCGCCATCGCCGCAAGATAAAGAGGAACAAGACGGTTAGGTGATGCACAAATTCTGGATGTCTTGCTTCCTGGGCAAGGCAAGCTGTGCCTGCCAGCTACGGGAGAGAAAGATAAAGTGCACTGTACCAGGCTGGGGACCGAATTCAGTTGTTCAACTATCCCAAATCGGAGCCAATCAAACCTTCTCATGCCGATTTTGGGCAGTAAAACCATGCATTGATGCCAGACGCCCCCACGCCAGCCGTCCCAGCACCGGCCGTGCCGACACCAGCCGTGCCGACACCAGCCGTGCCGACACCAGCCTTCCTGCCTGGTACATACATTATTATCTTCTGTAGTATATCAGATCATGTTCAACGTGCAGGGTATGCGCTATGTTGGACATGGCCGACGGGCTGTTCTATACAGCGTCTGCGGGCGAGTATATTAATGCACCTTGTTACTGCTCCGCGATCTGCCTACCTGGTCTATCATCTTGCCAATGGAAGCTCTCATTTAAACTTCAGTGAAACAGCATCTTCCCCCCCTCCTTGCCATGTCCATGCAATTGCTGCTAAACTCGCCGACGAGGAGCGCGGCAAGAAGACGCCAAAAAACCCGACACAATCAAATATCTGGACCATGACACATTGCTATTATGCCAATATGGGCGGTTTTCTATACGACAATGGCAGAAAAAAGTTTCGTCTTCCGCGGAGCAGTTGGTACTGCTAGGTGATCGTCCAGAGATTTCTAAGGAATATCCAAGACAAAAGCAAACAAGACTGGCTATCAAAAACCTGGGCTAGCCTTCAGATCTTGCAGCTGATATTTTCCGTCATCGTACGCCACACCCAGCACAAACCATTTTCACAGCTTGAAACGGTTACACTCTCATTTGCCGTCTGTGGTGTGCTGATTTACATCATAAATATTCACAGACCACAAAACATCGACATGGTCACATGGCTCAGAGGAAATCCGCCAGACGGGAAGAATTCGAATTTTTCACCGTTCTCTTTTCAGACTCAAGATAGCTTGTGAGCACTCTTGAGCAACCAGCCCATCCCCGACATAAAATCGAACAGCGATGCGCCACGGATACCCAACGACAGGGTCCCATTCGACAACAGCAACAATATCGTTCATCCAGTCATTTATCTTCTGGTGGGGTCCTCAGCCATTTTTGGTCTAATCCATGCCATCGCCTGGTCTTTTGAGTTTCCCACGCTGGAGGAGAAACTGCTCTAGCGAACAGCGACTTGCATCTCTGCAGTGAGCCCTTTCTGAGGCCTACTGACAATCCAACTGATACAGTCCACCAAGTCTACAGGGGATCCTGAGCTGTTTGTGATGGATACTCTGAGCCTCCTGGAAGAATATCGCTGGCATGCACCAAGTTACCCTGTCAGCGAGGCAATGGATGGTCTACGGAAAGGCTGGGTCGGCTTGTTCAAGCAGAGCGAAGCAGCTAGCGGAGCCTGCTCAGAGTACTCAGAGTATTCACAAATCTTCGGGAAATTGCTAGTCCCGCTTGTTTAAGTCTTCGGAAGATGCCTGGTAAGACATGAGGAGACGGATTGGACAAAGTACATGCCGTCTTTTGGGGTAAAGGGATGATGGAAAAGTAGCGGATAAGAGTATCGGTAATGTTATTATGGAGGACAATAATTGAATCTGATAAAAAGGACGAAATATAGATAACTAGAGTAGGCGCTAGTCATTAATTAGGCTCGAACGCGCGGCAGGTGTCTGACAATACTTCCGGTACCTTAGCTGTACATTTGCCAACTGAAGCCTGTATGAAGCTAGGAGTGCACATGCGAATAGCAGCGAATAGATGATCTAGAACGTCCCGGAATTCCTATCAAAGCATTGAGAAGAATTCTTGGACAGGCAATTATGATGACTAGTTTGGACCAAAAAAATTGATCAAGCTATGCAAGCCCGCCCTGCCGTGGTGACATACGTGGCGCGCCGTGGCAACACTTAACTTGTACCGAATCGATTTCGAGATCAGGAATGTCGGAATCGTCACAAACGCAGATTGTGGTACTTGGAAGCGGAGAATGAGATACCCAGTGCAATATCTCCATGTTCAGAATCACCCGAGCGATTCATCCGACAACGATGAAGCTTGCGTGTTCCTTCTGCAGGATTTAGGCCAGGGTAGGAATAACAGATGCAGGTGAAGAAACTAAATAAGAAAAAATATTGGAAAGACAAGAAAGACTGGAAAGCTAACAAGATATTACTTTTTCAGAGCGACTTCTGTTTCTGATTAAGTATTTATAGCAATTTCCAAGGTATTTCTCTCTGTAGACAGATTGAATGTTGTCACTGTGCGAATTGCTTTTGGTACCGATGACGGGAGCGCAAGGTCATGTTTTTTCCGCACGTGGCTGCCACGCGCTCTCTCTTGGGGTTGAGAAACAAAAGGTAGAGCAAAATGGTTTATTGTAGTCCTGGAATAGAAAGAAGAGAAGAGAAAAAAGTAAAAAGGGTAGAAAGGGAACTATAAAACATACAGTAGCCGGTGTTCGCTACTCGTCAGCGATCCAACTACTAATCTGCCTGTCAGGAGCTTGATTGTCGCGGACCAGACGGGAGGTGTACGCTGAGGCCAAGGTAGCCTGTGGTGACTTGGGGGTCATGGAAGTCTTCGTTGGCGTCGACCCCTTCACTGTCCGCGCATGTCAAGAACACCCAACACTCAACACGACCAATAATATCGTGCTGATCTCTACCTACGAACCGCCGAGGACTCAAGCCCCTCCAACGGAGCTGCGACGCAAATCTATGACCGCCACGATATGATATGAGCACTTCGATCCACACGTGCCGTTCATGCACGAACTTCTTCAGAGCTACATCCACCTCCAAGACGTCAAAGAATGGCACGCCCTGTCTACTTTAATGAACTAAGCAAGAGGGTAAATGCTCCCTTTGCAAGAATGCAATCGATGCTCTTGATTGCCATGGCGATACTGCATGAGAAGGAATGGGGAAGTTGTAGATCTCCAACTCGCGCCTGACTGTTCGGCAAAGTATTCCATATCAATTGTATAGCAGAACTCTACCAGAATGCCAGTGGTAGTAAAGTGACGCCATACATATTATCCCAGTCCGCGAGCTCTCCCAATCCCGTCAAAAACTGCACAAGACAAGGTCTGTTACCAAAGTCAGCCAGGTGAACCGAGACACCGCCGCTTCCACTTACATGCATATGTCGCCGGGAGAGCCCTCCATCGCGCATGCTGCTTGTTTTGCCGCAGCTGGAGGTCGAGCAAGTTGGGCAGCATCGTCAACCACGGGCGCTGGGATTTTTAATGCTTCGTTTGTGATAGCGACACAATGTCAGGATTTACCGATGGAAATCTAGTACCGGGCTATATCACTGGTGCCTCAGTTCCTGTTTGCGCTAGATGGAGATAGTGGAAGATGTATGGCATCAACAACAGTCCTCTAGTGCACTCGCCAATAATCATCCCTGAGTTCTTAAGTACCGTTAGATCTTTCACTGAAAATGAAGAGATTCATAGGCTAGTATTTGCCTAATCAGGCGCCAGGCATCGAGTATCAGAACGCTTGCAAGAGGGCAAACCTTCGCGATGTTTCGCCACGGCCAAGTATAGAAAACCACTTTGCCCCTTGGACCGTTTTTGAAGGTTACGTCTATGTTGATGATTTCACATTTCAACAATCGCCGGACGATCTTTACCGCTGGCCCACTTGCATAGTCCGGCTAGAAATAGAGCTTGCATTAATAATCCGTCTAGTTTCTTTATTTGAATTCCCTTAACTCCTAATAAGTGACTTAACACCCTATAGCAAATGCATAGAAGTCCGATGATGGCATGAACGAAGTTGTTATATTGGTGTCTAACAGCGGAATGGGCCAGGCAGAGTGCCCCAGTGGTTAGGGATACTTGACATCAGATGGTTTAGGCCGCGCAGGTTCAAGTCCTGTCTCCGTCGTACAGGCGGAGTGTCCGAGTGGTTAAGGAGTCTGACTCGAACGTTTCCTGCTCTGTTCTTTTTGCCGGTGCCTTTTGCCTTTATAGGATATTACATGGCCTAAAATAATACAACACCACCACCACCACCACCACCACCTTGGGGTGGTGCGAGTGTCGCGAGTTCTTAAGAAAGTGGCGCATGGCACGAGCCACGAAAATAGCAAGGGACGGCTAGCAATACGGTAAAAGCATATCCCTTTCCCGGTGCTACCCCACTCTAGTAATACTCCATGTGTCATTGCTTCCTCGAATTGCACTCCTCATACACCCAAAATTACGAACCAAGAGAATCAAGATAATAACTATAACTCGAGACCTTTGTAAAGCAGCTTTACAAGCTTCATATACTACACAATGTCTGGGTCAGATACTGCGGTCAACACTGCGGTCGATACTATATTCGAGAAACAACCTATTTCACCAGAGATGGCCGCCTTTTGCAGTTCGCTCGTTATCGGTTCCAGACCCTACAACTATTGTGAACTTGAAGGCGTGGGTTTTCACGTTAGTAGGTCAGAACGTGATCAAATCGTGGCCGATCTTCAAGAATACGATGAAGGGAGTTTGAGTATGGACTTTGCGGATAAATGGAGCCATTTAAGAGTACAGGTCTGATACCAATCGCGACCCCAGTCGCGATATCCATGCTCAACGGTTGCCTACTCAACCGACGTCGTGGCTAATGCTCACGAAGGATATTACAGGAGGATCTCACCTCTGAGATCTTCAATATTTCCTCTTTGTAGAAAGATCGTCTAGATAGATTAAATAAATCGTCCAAGCTCTCACAGTATAAGTCTGTATCATTGAGTTATCTTGCTATCGCTGCTAGTATCTTGCCAGACAATGTCAATTTCTGTCCAGCACCTCGTCGGCGACCCTTTGCATATTCCAGTCCCTTATATGTATAGTCAAGCCGCTCCGCCGCTAGCACATGAATTGTATTCCGTCTAGAACTTTGTATGCTTGGGTATATACAAAAGTTCTTTATTTCACGGGACAAATGTACGCAAGGGGAAATTGAGAATTTCATCGCGAACCTTGTTACAGTGGAACGGCCTCTGCCGACCTCAAAGCAACTAGAGAGTGCTAGTTTGAGCGTCGCGATAAAGGACTTGATTGATCGCCAGGATAGGATCCGCTCTGCGCCTTGGACGTGCTGCTCTATCATGTAATCAGTCCTTGATCCAGTTCAGGACTCTGGGGAAGACCGTTCTAGGTGCATAACACCGCTCTCTGCTAATGATACGCCCAGACCGTTTTGGGCGAGCCTGAAATCATTCAATCAACAGAATATGAAGCAGAGTAAGAGCTGGACTGGAGGGCACAGCCTTACCACCTTGTGCAGTCGGCAGTCGCTAGCGGCCTCGATGCGATGAAGCAATTTATTGTAGCTTCTGAATCTAGTGGGTCCGAAGACGCCTTCCGCTGGTTGCTCAAGGACGTAGCAAGCGGGTTTCTTGATGACTTGACGCTTGAGAGTCCGGACGCATCACCTCAGCTCGAGCGCCTCAAGGCCAATAGAATGTTCCTAAGGTTGGCAAATTTGCATTGAACTCTTGAAGACATTGGTGGCCCAGGAGATCTTTCCTTGAAACCGATCAAGAATCACCACATTTGCGCTGCATCTTCTTCACAAGATGCGCACACGCAAGTCTTTGGTACGCCTATACCATGACACATCAACCGTTGCGAAAAGATCCATAGTGAGGAAAGCGCAATTTGAGATAGGACTAGACTAGGTAGACTTAGAGTCTCACTGCGATCCTGATAGTGTTTCACAACATTGTTTCTTCAAGAAGGCCTGTTGTATCGGTCGTCGATGAAAACAGTTGCAGGAGATAGCTGGCGAAACCATTATCCTAGGTGGAAGTTCACTTGTCGATCACTCTTGAAATTGAAACATTCCCAAAGTTATCGAGACGGGGAGCCAGGAACAGTTTGAAAGCCTATGCGCAGCCCTCGACGCGGATGTGCTGTGGGTAAAGAAGGTTTGCGGACAAATGAGAGGTACTCTTGCAACATTGTATCATGTTGACAAATCGGTACGCGTGGGATCCTGCCTAGAAATGAGGAGCTTCACCACAAACAAGAGGCTCTGCTGGATGTCCACAATTAGGTCTGCAGCGTCATCGGCGATGTTCGCCCGATGAGCCTCTTGTCCGGAGAGCTGCGATCAATCGGGCTCAGAATATCAGCCCACGACATCGTCCAGCAGCTACAAAAAGACAGGCTGCTGTCGTCACTCGGCCCGAGAAAGTTTCTGCAGCAATGCCTTGATATGATCAGGCAGTAGGCCGAAAGCTGACTTAGCGGGCGCGAAGGAACATTTCGTATCCCAAATGCTGGAATTCTTACCCCCGCAAGCTTATAGCTTACTTGTCACCCATTCTCGACAATTTTTGGTTTTGATTCGAGAGAGCTAAGCTTGAAACCTGACGCGGCTGTGGCCGCAACCACGTCGCGGCTCAGCTTCGCTCCACATGCACAAATTTTTTTTATTATCTAGTTAAATTACTCTAAATATACACTCAACTCTTTTCTCCCAAGTTGCGCCCCAGTGGATACTAATCTGGCAAACATGCTGCAGTGTATACGCATACTCACTGGTTTCTTCTGGTTACCTTCGACAGGCTTATTGGCTACTGCATTACACTGGGTGGCTTGGTCTATCACAAGCGCTTTCGACATCGGTGTCTGGATACACCTAGTAGGCCTCAAGTAGAGAAGTGACATTTGTTTTGCGGCAAGGTGTGCAGGTAGCGACAGCAATAAGTTCCGTCCTGACGCATGGTACGATAAAGCTATTGTCTTGAATAAGATCAGGCAACCCGCTGTGGGTCGTGTCGCGGTCTGTTGTCCTTCAACAACGGAGGCCTAAGACTCGAGAAATTGAGCCCGAGGCTTATAGCTCCGCAGTGCACATGTCGCGCGTGAAGCCGGCAAAGGAGTGCGAGGAATAGGACATTTCCATAGTGGCTCCTGAAAAGCAGACACGGCCCTGCAACACTTGTTCAGTATTGCCATTGCTTGGCTTAATTTTTCATGGAAAGAGCGGCGAAACGTACCTTTTCCTGAGCGTTCTCACGTGCCGCCGTCATATCCTATGCCCAGCGCGCAGCATCTCTGAATTACTGCTTCTACACTCCGTATAACAGTGTATGAGATTCTCCATAATTAATCTGCTTCTAGTTTACTAACATAATTATAAACATGCATCATGAAGCTGTTGATGCGATCAATAGATACTCGGCATACCTCATAGGCTTTGTATACAGGCCACCAGACCCCGCGTCAACAAATTGTAGTCGCTACGACTGGTATGACCTTTTGTCAGAGCGCCCAGCATTGTTGTTGCATCCTCACTATATTCTACGATACGTCAAAATCCTGTATTTTCATCGCTCTCTGAGCACTCGCTGCCGCTGATCGTCTGGCGTTTGACCCGCTGAGAGGGGGACCAGCTCAGCCTTAGTCGAAAAAAGCTCATTATTAGTTAAAGTGGGGCAAAAAAGGCGGAAAAATAATACTTGATTATAGATATATTATAACTTTAAGGTACTTTACTTAGTACTTTTAAGTATAGTATTTTCTTATTACTTTAAATAAAGACTATCTAAGTTATTAATAAAGTAGTTAATAGATTTAATTTAATTAAGTTTAAAAAACTTAGTGTGATGTTTGGGGAGAACTATAAAAAGCCCA
>JAPFUP010000687.1:0-12949 GCA_030780425.1 Beauveria varroae
TAAGCCATCACGTGACCTTATACGCTTAACCCGGGCTGTGGGCGTGCCTACCCTAGCGGTCCGGCCCAGCCCCGCATCTATACAGCAGCGTTCGTAACACCTAAGAGGTATATATTAGCTCTTATACTAAAGCGCCCTAATATTATATCTACGCTTAATAGAATATTACTATTTCCTAGCTACTAGAAAGGCTTATAATTAGGTAACTAGGCTAAATATCTAATAGCCTATATTAACCTTACTATTAATAATTATTAGATATATATAAAAGATATATAAGTAGTAATAATAGATAAAGATAAGAGTATATATTACCTAGTAACTACTAATAATATTATAAGACTATAGTATTATACCCTAGTATAGAGTAGCTTAGATTGTTAGTATATCTAAGATATATTTATATTATATTAGTTATTCCTATTAATATAAGACGTTAAAAAAAGAGAGAAAATCCTCTAGAATATCCTCTAGCTTTAGTATATAATTCTTAGTATATAAACATTTTATAAGAATATACGCTATATTACTATTAGGGTAAAGATTCTAGAGAAGCTTATATAGACGTTATGGCGAAATTAGAAACCTAAGGATAGTATTAAACCTAGGGTAGCTATATTATTTAAAAACCTAGTATATAATTAGAAGGCGTTAGAAAGATCTATATAGATTATATATAAATAATATGTGGAACTCCCTAGTCTAGTAGATCTATATATTACTAGCCTTATATTACTACTAGTGGCTCTTTAATACTTTCCCTACCTTAGTGCTAAAAAACTATTACTTAGTTATAAGAAGGAGGAAAGTAGAAGTTTACCTTATATCCTAAAGTATACTTATCTACTCTATAAAATAGCTAGATAGATTAGGTTTAGTAATAAAAAAATCTAGTAGGGGTATATAATATACTACTACTATATCTAAGCTATACTAGATTATAAACTACTACTAGGTAGGGCGGATTAGAGAGCTAGTAAGCCTTTAATTATAGTATAAAAAATATTAGAAAGAACTTTATTCTTCTATTAGATATACGCCGCGCCACTACCTAGCTCTAGCTAGGTAAGCCTATTTTAGGTATAGAGTAACTTAATTTATATATTCTTTCTATATAATAGAACTATACTAACTATACTAGTAGCTAAGGTTATAAAGCTTATAGATACTAAAGACGCTATTATAAGTAATGCGGATTCTACTATAGATGTCCTGTTAGATATTAATGACTTTAATATAGAAGATAATTTTAGGTAGGTAGGCGGGGGAAAGCGAGCACTATAAAAGTACCGCCGTGCGCGAACCGGCCTAGTGCGCCGTACCTAGGCTGGAGGTAAATAAGGCGAAGCGGGATCGACTATAACCGGGTTTGGTGTAAAAAAACTAGGAAAGGGCGACTCGAGCAATGCTCGCAAGCGCAAACTACGTAACCAACTAGAAGGAGGGCGGGTGCTAGTCACAGAGAAGTTAGTTGCACCCGTAGGTTACGAAATCCCCGACATGCAAACTACCTTAGCACTAGTTCAGATCGGTAGTGAGTTGCTTCCCCTTTAAGAATAATATGAAGTTCTAATATGAAACTAGGCTTAACCATATAGAGAAGCTTGCTACTAGCTTTACTAACTAAAGACAGCCCGCTATCTACGGATATAGTAGGCCTAAAAAGCGCTATAGCAAATAGCCCCACCCTAGCGATCCCAGATCTTGCTCCGTATGGTATTAAGATTCCTAAATTATGGTCTAGCTTAGCCCTAATTTACATTAATAGTGCGTTTATAAACCGTAACTTTACTTAGCTTAGCCACTAACATAAAAAAGGCACGATTTAATAACGCTAGTTAATACTAGGGTAGTCTACACTAGTAGTTACGCTAGAGCCGCCTGCGGCGTATGTCAGTTCGGTTACGACTGTTCTACCGCGTGTAGATTCGCTATAGGCCGCTAAGGACGATAATATGACTAAGACATATAGGCCATTATAGACTAATCTAGTTCTTACGCTAGGGCATAAAAGACAAATCAAGAAAAGTAGAGTATTAAGTAAAGCGGAAGACCTACGGCCTAAGAGGCGCTAGAAAACCGCCTAACTAGTAGCGGGACAACATAACTTCACACTCTCTCTAGCAAATCCGCTAGAGCGAGTTACTAAACCACTACGGCGAGAATGTTTTAAGTTTAGCCTATAACGATAGGTTCCTTTTTCTAGTAGTAGAGAGTAAGTAGAGCTAAGACTTTATATTAATAGTAGGCGATAAATGGCTTAGAGAGATTTCGTATTATAGGTATAATTTAATATGCTTATAAGTCTAGATATCCCTAATGTTATTAGTCTAAATCGAGAAAATAGTCGCGGGTTCGCCGGAACTCGTGAGCCTGATGACTTTTTATTTCAATAAGACTTTACGTCCGACTCTCCTATTCTTAATATGGAAATGGATAGCGAGGGCGGAGACCTAGACGTGGACATACTATATGTAAATTGGCGATGATACTTGACCGCCTGGCTTGTGTGGTATAGCTCTATTGGATTTCCTAATTACGCGACTATAAAACTAGAATTTTTTTACTACTTAATGTATATTTCCTTTCGCCGGTTAGCTCTATAGGTATTACCTTTATTTTAGGTCTTGTCATTGCCTTATATAAGTAGCTGTAAAATATTATGTGCTGTGTGTCGCTATGTGTTGAATAGCTGCTGGAACGCTCACGCAAATCTGTCCTAGTGGCCATATTCCATATCCCTGTACTCTTATACGTGTATGTGTGCCGCTCTAACTTCATCCGACGCAACATATAAAAAGTCAACTGCCTCGCTAGAAATAAGCAAACCGTATCTAATTTAGTCTATAAGTATAATTTAGTGTATAGTTAAACCGATGCCTAATGAGAATACACATTACGAAGAGATAGTGGTCCACTAGAGCAGTAACTCTAAAAACGGGTATACCTGCCGAGCAAATGGGTATAGTATTAGAGCCTAGTCGCTTGAGCTCTAGCACCAAGACACGGAGAGAAATGTGTATAAATGTAGCATCCCACCTCTGGTTCCTGTAGTAGCCTAAATGCCTCTAGCCATAGAATAGAGATCGTGAATCTGGCGGCTAGAGCCTTAGCCGTAGCCGCTGTTATGCGTAGAAGAACGGCTTCATCAGTGATCAGAGACCAGGGAAAAAAAGAAGAAAAAAGGTGGCCACCTACGGTTGGTTCGGATTGAGATTAGCATAGCGCCGGTAGACGCCGGCCGCAGTAACGGACTTAGCTAGTTAATGATAAGAAAATATATTTCTTTATTTATAGTTTTTTTAGATCTTATATTAATACCTTCTAAAATAATCATACGTGTAATATCTATATACTCGTGTGCCTGCCGTAAGAGGCTTATTTTAGTCACTATTCTAGTTTTATACTTAATAAAATATATAATTAAATTTAATATACTAAAATAAAATATATATAATACTTATAATATATATAGATTAGTAAGATAGGTAAATAGCTATTAATTTCTTAATTAAGATTCTTACTATATTTAAATTATAAGGTACTACATAAACTACTAAAAAGCCCTATGATTTTAGCATAAAGGTTATAGAGCTTCGTAAGGCGTGAAAGTAATAGGCGGCGTAATTCTCTAAATAGAGGATAATAGTCTTAAAAAAAGCATATAAATTATATTACGATTATAGTATTAATATTTACCTTTATTTGAGGAGTAGATATAATAACTAAATATAGCTATACTCTAATAGCTTTATCTTACCCTTAGCCTTAGAGGTAGTAAGTTATATTAAACGTAGTCCTCTTAAATTATATAGACTACTAATATAATTTCGTTAGGTCTATCCTCTTCTTATAATCCTAGGTCCTTTAAGCTTTAAAGCTACTAATTAGTACCTAGACGACTTGCCTAAGAATATAAACTCCTACTTATATATAGTACTAGGGGTTATAGGGCTTATAAAGTCTTTAATAAAGGGGTCTATAGGCATTATAGGGGAATCCTATATCTTATTAAATTAGTATTATTTATAAAGAATAGACTTTATATATACTTCCTAGTTATTATACTCTTTATAGAACTAGAGCTTTTTAGTTAATTAGTATACTTCCGCCTTTAGGACACCTAGTTTATTATTACTCTTATCCTGTGCTTTTCGATGTTGTTCTTCTAGCGCGTAAATACGCAGCCATATATCCTTAAGGTGGTTCAAGTAGGTGATGTATTTTTCGTTAATCGTCACCTACTCAGGCCTCTTACTGATAAAGGTGGCCCTAGGGCCTGGACCAGGGCGAGGGCGAGGGCGAGGTCTAGTAGAGCTCTGCTAGAAGCCTGAAGTCGGGCGAAGGGGCGGTAGCTAGCTAGATATGATAAATATCGAAGTTTTAGATTAGGTGTTTTAAGTTGAGATCATGAAAGGTGGTTATAGGGGGATTTTATTGTCTATTTATAAGCTATTCTAGGATAGTTAAGTGTGGACTTTTAGTAGCTATAGTATGTACTGATTAGCGTGAGCGCGGTTGTGAACGTAATAGTCTGTGTGCTAAGGGGGACGTAATTTTTTATGGCTATATTAATAAATAGCCTATTATTTATTACCTTAATAGGCATTATACCTTTCTCTATAGGATACTATTAGCTGCTACTTCCTAGAATGGTAGTGGTGGTAGGCGTAGGGGTGGTAAGGGGGTGTGATGTTAGTATAAGTCTAGACTTAGAAGCCGTTAAGCTAGTTATTAGAAAGGAAGTGGCTCTAACTATAATAGTAGAAGTAAGAGTCCTTATTAATGTTACTATTCCTATTATTTAAGTAATAAGGCTACTTACTATTAAAAGAGACTCTTTAATATAGCTAACCTACCTATCTAGGTATAAAGCTATGTCTATATCTACTACTTTACCTAAGATATTTCTATAAAAGTATTAAGATATCTATCTAGTATATTACCTATCTTAGGTTAGTAGTAAGTAGACTAATAGTAGGTATATCTCTTATTAGGTTATATCTACTTTACCGTTAGGGGATATCTTAGGTATAGTAAACTTTATAAGCTAGGGCCTTATATACTTTAAGGTAGGAAAGGTATAAAGTATTAGTAGAAAAGAGCTATTATAAAACTATAGGGATACTTTATACCTTATCTTACCTAAGATATAGTTACTATTCCCTAATTAGTCTATAAGACGCCCTAGTATTATAAGAACTAACCTAAAAGTTACCTCTAATCGTCCTACTAAGAGGGTGGCTATAGGTAAAGAAAGATATATACTAAGTAAAGTAGTTACTTATAAAAATAGCAAATTTATAGAGATATAGAAAGATATTGCCTTTATTTTTAGTAATCTTCTATATTTACTTAAGTATAGGTTAATTATATTGTGTAAAGATTAATAGAGCTGTGGTAGCCTAATGTAAATATACTAGGTATAGCGCTTAAATAATAGCCGGCCTTCTATTATTTATTATAATTAAATAGTTAATTTAAAAGTAGTAGTTAATTTTAGCTTAGCGCGTATATTACACATTATTCTATCTCCTATATTCTACTTAAATTACTAGATTCTCCTATCTAGAGTCTCTATATCCTAATAAAGATTTATCTTTAATTCTTAATTATCTATTTAAAAAAAAAACGCCCTTTTCCCCGTCCTATAATACATTATAAGTAGCCTAATTACCTCTAGTATGCTAAAACCTGTTTCTAGCTAAATCCCCGTACTAGATATACTAGGCCTCTCTAATATTCTACTATTAGATTTTAATAGTAGTACCGTTAAGTTACCTTTCTCTAGTATAATAGAGCTAGAGCCCTACCCCGAGGCCTAGACAGCCCTAAACCCTAAGGCGGCCTAGTTTAGCGTTTAGCCTAATCTAATTCTAAGCGTAGAATCTGTCTACCTAGCTAGCCTACCACCCCTCTTATAAGGCTTCTTTAACGACTTTTCGGTCCTAGCCTCGCTATTCCCGTTATACCTAAGCCTAATGCCTATATATAGCCTATTACCACATAGGGTAACAATAGCCGATAATTTAAAATTATAAGTTTTATATAGCACCGCGTCTTTAAATATACTAATAAATAAATAGTATTCTTCTTAGTATATTATCACGCCTAGATATACTAGAGAGAGTAGTTATATCTATTAGTGTTTATATGACCCGGCTAGAGAATAATATAGTGATATTCTATGAGAAGCTAGGCCGGAAGTCAGGGCATACTCCAGTAGCTAGCGCTGCTCTCAAATCACATCAAACAAATTATCAAACAAATCAAATAAATTAGTGCGAAAATTTTACTAAATAAATAAATATATAGTTTTAAATTTAATTTACGTTTAATATATTTAATTTAATCTCGTTTTTATCCGACTTTTTCCATATAGTCGGCTTAATAGTAACTAGCGCTACCCTAAACATAAGGTAGACTACTAGAAAGGTATAAAGAAAATACCGCCAATACACTCGCAAAACTTAAGTACCCCTATAACATAGACTATAGCGCGTCGCGTCGCGTCTCATAGAAACGTGTTCCAGAGGTGGATGTTTGCTAATCCAAAACTACCAACCTTATACTAGTGCCTTAAAATAGACACCTCACTAGTTCCGTCTACGTTTTCTTTCTTAAAATCCCCTAAGAACTTATCTAGCCAGTTTTAAAAAGGCTCTATTGTAATAGTACCCGATAATACGATATTTAGGGATCTGCCGCTGGCCGTGTAGCGGAATAAGCGATATGTCTTAGAGGAATCTCTATTGCGGAAAGGCTCTAAGGGCTAGAAGAGCTAGATTAAACTCTATAGGCTATATATTATTAAGCTTAATATTAATAATAGCCTACTAAGCGCCTACTAGGTTTACTATCTTTATAACGTAAAGAGTTAAGTAGTGTTCTTCGTAGTAAGTATAACTATATCTACTACCGATTACCTTCGTAAGTACGTCTTATACTATTCTTATATATAAGAATATAATAGCTAATAGATAAAGAATATATAGGGTTTTTAAGGGTAGCCCTATTATAGATAGTAACCTATTAACTAATAAATCTAAGTAGGCTAAATAACTACGTCTATACTATAGTGCTATACTAAAAGCTAAAATTAATATTATAAGGGAGCTTAGTATTAGACTTATTATTAATACTAATTTACCTTTCTTTATCTTTATAAACCCTTACTTTAAGTAACTTATCTAGTAACTTAACCCTTAAGTCGCTAGCTAGGTTCTATAGAGTTAATACTTGATAAGCTAATAAATAAATAATATATACTATATTAAGAAGAGTATTATTAGATAAGAGCTTAGTTATATACTTACTAAGATTTATCTTAGATTTAACCTTTAGACGTTACCTAATTATTATACTATTATAGCTATTATAATATACTTTCTTAATTAGTAGGGTAGCTATTAGACACGCTTACTTATACTATATTAGTAGCTAGGAAGCTATAGTAGTAAGAATCTAGCTTATACTCTTCTTAAAGTTATAAGTAAGTAAGGGATAGAGGCGTAAGTTAAAGTAGTTATTTCTAATAACACTATAACTAATAATATATACCTTTAAAACTTATACTAAAATCTTAACCTAGATATAAAATTAATAGATATATATACTAGGTGTATATATTATTATAGTTATATTTTAAACTTAGTTATATATATATTTCTATATAGTAAGGACTTTAAAGCTTTTAAAGCTAAGTTATAGGTTTTTAAGCTCTTAAGTCGCCTAGAAGAAGACCTAAGGTATTAGAGAAAGAAGGGGCTAGTAGGTAAGCTCTATAATATTATAAAATTTATTAGATCGTTACTATAAAGAAGTAAACTATTTAAGTAGGTTATATATAAAAATGATAAAATATAAGGCTTTTAGCTAGCTTTTAAGTTAACTACTAAGCTAGAAGTTATAATAGATAATAATATATAGTAGAATTCTATATATCTTATAATATCCTAAGTACTTATTAAGTAGAATAATCTAAGAGTCTTTATAGTTTATCTAAATATAAAAGGGAGCCTACCTTAGGAAGACATCCTTAATACTAATGACTAGCGATTATTAGGGGAGGTTAAGTAGGTCCTTAAACCTTTTTATCTATAAACTATAAGGACGTAGGGCTAGGGTAGAGGTAATGGTCATAGACGCCTATAGGAGGTATTGACTAGTGTCGAATACTTGCTAGAGCACCTAGAAGACTGGAAATTGTTCTACAATGATGTCACGGAGGACACAATCCGAGAAAGCATCGCGGCCGAAACCGCACAGGAACGACCAAGTCGCACCCGGCAACGCCTAGCTCGGTTTAACGATTACGAAGTGGATTTGCCTTCGTAGTGATCGTAGGAGAGAGTGGTGCTAGAACATATTTACGACACGTATATAAGGACAGGTAAGCCGGCAAGTGTCTCTACGGCGGCAGATATAAGGGGGTAATCACTATTACTACCTAAGGCTATATATTACTAATATATAGTAGAAGCTAAATAAGTATTATATTAAGCTAGGAGAGTCTCTACTATTTATAGTAGTAATTATTTTTTATCTAGGGCTAGGGATTAGATACTTAGAGATCTACTAGGCGACGGAAGAGTAGCTTATTTAGGTATAAGATACTAAAGTAGGGCTTTTAAAATATATTAATAAATAGTACTACTAGTTAATACTACTTAACTTATAGGTACTATATTCTATAGGAACTATAATAATGTTAGTAACTATAGATAAGCCTTATAAAGTAAGTAATTTTAGATAGTAGGTTATAAGTAGAACGAGTAAGGTAATAGTAATAGGTAATAAGCTTAATAGGTATATATAGATAGAGACTCTAGCTATAGAGGACCTAATTAAATAGTAGATAGTAAACTAAGGATTATTCCTAGTACTTAGTTAGCTAGTACTAGATGTTTTTATAATACTAGTAATGGCTTTAGACTATAAAAGGTCGTTTAGCCTTACTAAATTATTATTAATATTATAGAGACTTTTAATAAGTTTAATAACGCTAGAGGCGCTATAGTGCCTTAAGAATTAGACTAGATATAGGGTAGTAAAGTTAGGGTCCACGGGGTGGGATTACGGGGTATATGATAGCGTTTGCGACGTCTATCCGCCTAGTATTTAATATGTATTTGATTAAATATTTTAAATAAACAAATATTACTTAAAAAGTTGTTAAATAAACAAATACAGGTCCGGATTTGGTTTGTTTGATCTGAGAGCAGCGCTGCCAGTAGCAGCCTAAAGACCCCGATGTTCCATAAGCGGCAGCAAACAGCGATGCTTCTCTGCGTCGCCTATCCTCAGCCAGTTGCAGAACGCTTCCGGATCGCATGCGGCGTACAAGGTGGCACGGTACAATGCCTGAATTTCTTGCCTGACGGTGGCTTTATGGGGCTATCAGCCAGGAGGCTTTGTGAGGGCAAATCAGCTTCCGTTATGGCTCGTAACTGCATCCTACTTCCCTGCCTTATTGATGATTGGCTCACCAGGCAGTTCGATGATGTATTCCTGGGAGCTGTTTCTGGTGACCAGGTTATTCGCGAAGGAGGCGTCGGAAGAGGCGTCAAGCCTTAGATTGGGCGGCCAGGTCAGCCGTATCTCTGGCATACGCGATACATTCACGACTTGATCCCACGTCTAATGGCGAAGGCATTCTAAAGATGCCTAGATAACTATAATGCGGTAAAACAGTATATTAGGTCGTGTTACGGATACAATTGCTGCGTATATTAGCCTACGGGGTACTAGATGGTAGACTCTAGAAGTATCTTTTTCTTACCGTATTCTTACTACGTTAGTAGCGGCATATAGCCGACTATGTTACTTTAGGCGGAGGTAAATTTACGACCCTGAGACGTAAGCAGCCTCCACGGTATGCTTGAATCCTTAGCCAGCCAGGTGTGGAATTAGAGGAGTAGAGGGTGGTGATAGACACCTCAGAGCGACGTCGGCTTCTTAAACTTAACGATGGAGATTACCGTTTTGTCTCCGTTTATTATGGCAGTGACAGAATTTTAGCAAGCCCAAACGGTGGTCAGGCGGTGGGGCAGTCGGTCGAAATGCCACTAAAAACAGAGGCACACTACACCAAAAAACCAGCAATGGTTGCCCAATTTCGAGAGGCATTAGACTGTGGGAAAGATCTTGACGGGATCCAGATTTTTCGCTCGGCTATGGCCGTACATGTTGGTCTGAGTAGCAAATTTCAGTTATAGCCGTATGCGGGGATTACGTGAACCGCAATCCTCACACCTTCTATATAGTTTTTATTTTATACACACCAACACAGGATAAGCCGCCGAGAATGACTTTCGTCGGGGTTGTAGACAGTCAATCGCGGAATAGAACCTCGGTACCAGTCGATAGTACTCCATGTTAAATGTGCTTTGACATTGACAACCCTTTAGGTGTCGGAATCCTTTCTTATGAGTGACGCACGTGCGGCCTATCTATGTGATACTGGAGGGACGTGAGGAAATAGTACTTCTTAGTCACCGGAAAATCATACACGGAGGCGAGATGCATGAAATTTAGGCGATTGGCGCTAGATACTAAGCTATAATTGAGTATGCTTGAGCCCGAAATCATGGCACTCACAATTCAACACATGAATTTCTATCATTAGTATCACTATAATAAGACTGAGTATTATGAGACCCACTTTCGACCGGCCGAGCTTAAACTCCGGTGGAGAACTCCATACAACGGTCGAAGCATTCCAAGCTCAAAAGTTGCGACATCAAATCTATCGGCACTACCATTGTCATCAGTATGCGCTTCTGTAAAGTTAGTACCATGTCGACTCACGACTTTGTTCTATGACCGCCAGACTCAGTATAGTGCTTCATATCATTGTCTCTGCAGATCCACTTCAAGATGGTTACTTACGTTGACGCCGCCAATGCAGCGAAGGCCGGGGCAGCAAGGATGAGCCGCGGGACATTTCTAGATGTGCCACTCAGGTTAGAAGATCGTTGGGTTACATGGTTGATCTGATGTGCACAGCGGCACGAAAGACTTACAACACCAGCAGGTGTGCAGATCTTGCCAGCCATAGCGACGCTGGCGAAAAGAGCGAGAATGCTGACTGAGAATTGCATCGTGAAGGATAAATTGTGGCTTGGGATATTGATAGTGTTGAAAAAGTAGAATCGTCAAAGGCGTTAAAATGTATGTATTCGAATAAAGAGCAAAGCCATCACATTGTGAGGGTTAGCTGGTGTATTTGTAGTTTTTCAACGCCCTCTTCAATGTGTCAAGTAGACCGGGTTCTCGGCTCTTAGCACATGACGTGTATTCAAAATTCATGTCTTCACTTCATAACCGCAACCGATTCATGCGGCAATTGAAGTGCCGTAGCTTGGCAGAGATAAGGTCGGACGATATGTCCCGTACATCTAACGAGGGGGCATCAAATCCGGCAGGTAATTTGCGATCAGCTGTACCGAGAATGCACTGCTACATGTCAGAGCAGTGCGACCCTGCGCTCTAGACGAGCTGCAAAGCTTTACCCCGAAAGGCTGCTGCTTGACTCAGCCCATCGGCCTCTTTAGCTGCTCTTGTGTATATTAGCACAGCCCGGTACATTGTAAAGAGTCGGAAGACGTTTCCGCGATGAGCTACAAACGCCGGGTATCCGGCGAGGACCTTGTTGTCTATTATACGAGCTTCTGAGGGTCACGCTTTACTCTATACATACTTTGCATGTGCATTAGCATTCATGACTCAGTATACATGAGGGACGGCAGTCTGCCGTCTGCCACAAGCGATGGCGGAAAATCCTGCATGGTCTACGGATATAGAAAAGCCAATGGGCCGTTGATCTTAACGAAAAGATCTCATCTCGCTTGTGCTATTGTGGACGGGCCACCTGCACCCGCAATTACATGCTAATTTGTCCCGTGTAAAACATTGTAGCCCTACAGGATGCGAAGCCGGCCGAACCCCACACGGTCTGCGGGCCGCGTTGCTCGGCACGTCGCCGCCCGCACGCAGAAATATGCTCACGCCACCGGGACCCCCGGCAGGTCCCAGCTCGCCTCTTACACGGGACCACCGGCAGGTCACAGCCAGCCTCTTGGTTGCAACTTGCATGATTTATGACATAGTTTTCAAGTCTGTGCAATAAGGGCAGATTTTCTGACAAAGTGTAGCATGTTTAGATGGGTAAGCCACCATCCGAAGGCTTGCCGCCGGTCGGTTGATGGAGACCTGAAGTGGCCAATCACTGGCATAGCCCTGCAGCAGCCCCCGGCCCCTCGCTTTGCCGGCACGCCGGAAGGACAAGGCGTCCGAGAGGGCGCCGAATCTCATACCGCCGATCTAGGGTCTTCAGTGGGCCGTACAATATGTTCGTGAAATGATCGTACAATTCTAGAGCACGTGCAGCACACGGTCGTTTGGATAGGTTTGGGCCAAGCGTTAAACATGCCACTTGTCGTTACTACTGAGTACAGACTTCCTTGGCATATTTACCACCTTCTCTCATCTTGATTACTCACATACTTTGTCGTTATTACAGTTCCTTGGCATGCTCACCGCCTTCTATTATCTTTTTTTCTCACATGACCTCAATTGCAGACATTAAGTTTCTGTTTCTCTACTTTGTATTTTGCCCGTGTCTTAGAACAAGCAGGCTTGGATGAAAAACCATGGCATCACAGGATTGGCTTGGCTCGGCGCCGCCATGCACTCTTCCTAGCCAAGTTTCCTTATTGATGCCTAGCTTTCTACGAAAAGATTGGGCTCGAGAAGCGTTTTCGCCGCCTCCCATGGCACCAACAGCTTATTTGGACGGAATGAGAGGATTGGCTGCTCTTTTTGTCTTTTCCTCACATCTTTGCTGGCAAACCTTCAATACCAGTAAAAGCTGGGGCACCGGAGGGGACAACTACCACGTCATGAAGCTACCTTTTCTCAGACTCTTACAGACTTGTCAACAAATAAA
>JAPFUP010000690.1:0-14933 GCA_030780425.1 Beauveria varroae
ACCTACAACACCCACTAGCGAAGCGGTGGGTGTGTGGCACGCGTAATGGAAATGCATAACTTTGGACAGGTTTACCATTCTTCTGGAAACAGGATGATGTCGATGGCTGAAGCGATACGAATCCACTAAATACTAAAACTGCCCCTTGAAGAATTGTGCCAATGATTGCGACGAAAATAATCTCTTTGCGACTTGTCCTGTCGTAGCAGTTTAACGAGACATTGGGAGCATCATAGACCTGTTCTCTGATTACAAGGACGGTCCTGGCGTCAGGTTCTTCTTTCCCAGTGTTTTCGGTATCTGGAATCTCTGGGCCGTGACTAGGTTCCTCCTGGTTTCCTGTTCTGTTCACAGTCTCGCCGCGTTCAAGGGTGTTCTGACACTTTTTTCTCTCTATAAATTTATTTTTGTTCTTTGAGATATTTCTTCAGCTTCTCAAAAGCTGGAAATTTTTAAGTGGGCTTAGCACACAAGCAAAAAAGAATTCTCAAAGCAAAGGGCAAGAGCGCTCCTACCTATGACCTTCATGGGTCCATCTGGCCTGGCCAGCGCAGCATCAGGCTCCATGCACTTCACTTTCCAGAACGTGGGTTCTCCGGAGTTACATTCGCTTGGTTCCTTGATATTTTTAGGGACCAGACAAATGAACTGCCAGATTTCCGCAGAGCCTTGGCAGCGAACCACATTGCGACCGTTCCACAGCTCGCAGACTTCGGTAGACGTAGACGACATGAGTTCGATTTCGGCGGCCGACAGATTCTCCCTCGCTCTACCAATGACAGCTCTGAGCCAAGTCGGGCCGCCGACTCGAATAGCGCTGACGCTGATTGTTATGACACCGACTGGGGCCATAGCAAGAGCAATAAGTCTGTAGAGGCGTCAGCTCTTCACTAGAAAATGGGGACAAGAGGACGCATGGTGCAAGATCGGTCAATAAATTATTGATGGACTCCTCATTCTCATCAGCATAGGCGGGATGGACATAGAAGGCGAGGCACACGAAGGCGCCGAGCGCGAAGTGCATCATCTTGGATGTTTTGTGAGAAAAATAGAAAGTTTTTGATATCATCAAGGTCTTGATTAGAATATCAACTTGTGAAACGAAGAATGATGGCTGTGGAATCACTCAGAGATAACTCTCCTACTGCAAGTAAACAGGATTTAGTCGGTGCCCAGACCAGCCGCACCAGTGCCCAACGAGTGGCTTGGAAGAGAATGGTTAGCATAGGTACTCAGTTATGCAGCTATGACCCCTTTCAATATTAGTTGCATGCAATAGATATAGGTAGTGGTAATGTTGATGTAAAAGCTTGATTCTTGCTAGCTAGTGTTGGCTTGATTCTGGTTACTCATTGTAGCCGTATATAGGCCGCGTACGGCATATACGCCTGCTTAATCAGAACTAGCCACTTATAGGTCGAACAATTGGGTACTTGCCTTTCGCAGGCGCAACATAATGCAGTTACCAGCTGCTGGTTGAGTCATGCTGGCCGACGCCCCCTTAGCCTTGGGCATGTCAAGTCTGGGATTGAGAAACTAATCCTGACCCTCTAATAAGCTGCGACAGTGAACGTGGATGACGCATAATTCATGCGTCTCTTTTCGTAGTGTACTGCTTCCGAAACTACATTGAAATAATTATGTCGCCATGTGTTGTGTCGCTACGTGGCGCACTTACTTGCCGATCGGGTTGACCGTGCCTGGTTGCCTGGCTAGCATAATAGTTGGATGGGGGGTTCAGGAGCTTGATTGCCGAAAGCTTGGCATTTACTCTAATCATAAGGCTAATGATGCCGTACAGGCGTGCCCCGTAAAGAGGTCTGTGTTCAAAACGCACGCAGCGGTATGTACTAGCAATCATAGTAAAAGGCAACAGAAAGTCTACATAATGATGTTTAAATTGCTTTATTTTTCAAGTTTTGTGCGCTACTCGTGCGCGTAGTTATGTTACGCTCCCTCGCGTTTATTGTAAAATGCCGAACCGCGCCTTTGTAATCCTTTGTTTTAGAACCGCGCTATGGTAATCCTTGTTTTAGAACTACGCTTTCGTAATCCTTGCTCTAAATCGCGCTTTCGTAATCTTTACTCATGAATCGCGCCTTCGTAGCCCTGGTTTTAGAAGCGCCGTAACACGCAACTTGCTATTTACCTTACTCATAACATACTTTGCTTTCTGGTCAAAGCCAAGTCGTCTTCATGCGAACAGGAAAGTCGGTCTCTTTACCGCCGCTTTTAGCCGTAACACATAATATCTCATGACTCGTAAGATGAACAGTAGGCATAATCATAGTTGGCGCACTCTATGTTAGCAGGAAGTCCTACTCTGGTAGGACATGGAATGTTTTTTCCTACATATAAACCCAGATACTTCTGGGCTTTATTCTATTTCCACGAAATTTGACCTTTAATATTTTATAACTCTGATACTATGTTTTTTATGCTACTCCGCCGAGCAAGTGTGGTTGATTATGCCACTGCCCAAAATCTGACGAACGCCAATTGATTCAGATAGATATCTGCATTCATCAAGCATCGGAATACTACTTTTTTTCTACGATTTATTTTGATCCCGTTCAACAACAACACCGACGCTGCTGAACTACTGCGATTCCCGTTCACGCCATGATAGCCCCTTCGATGCATTCACCCGCGCACACCTTCAGCCGGCTCATGGCTGTATTAAGTGTCCGAAGATGGGCTAAAATTGGCATCTGCGTCGCAGCTATAGTTGTGCTTCTGAACGTCACTTCTCTTTCTTGCGAACCATATTGCCGTACTCCATGGCTAAAAGCTATTGCTTCACACCAGCAATCTTCACCAAGCTACTCTACTTTGCAAGCATATGGTAATAGCAGTTCTATGGATTATTTGACAAACTCAACATCTCTCTTTCAAAATGCGACCTCTATGCGACAGCAATGCAAAGACTCCCGAATGGGTACTCGAATTGCGACGGCAACAGCGCACTTTTCTAATCCCGATAACCCCGAGACATTTTATCAGCAGAGCATTCGGTCACATTTACTGCACAATCTTGTTCAAGGCACGCAATTGCATTTGCTATCTGCGCCTATTATCGACGGCATGTGGAATAAGCAAGCGTTTCTTCAGCTACTTCTACTTAACGAGATGGCTAAACCGCCGGAGGAGCGCCTCGAATGGATATTTTGGGCCGATCGCGATACGGTCGTACTGGATTATTGTCGTAGTCCAGCTTCCTTTATTCCCGAAGCGATCCGAAATAATAATGCAACTTCGAACACGGCGCCAGAGCGAGACATCAACCTGCTGATAACGAATGACCACAACGGCCTTATGGCAGGCGTCTTTATTATACGTGTTGTCGAATGGAGCGTCAAGTACCTTAGCGACGTTCTTTCGTTCCGAGATTACAAGCCTGATGTTCATCTTGCATTCAGCGAGCAGACTGCGATGGAGCTTATTCTTCAGCAGGAGCGAAACAAAAAGCACGTGGCATATATCCCACAGCAATGGATTAACAATTACAGAGTAGACAATGCGGAGAAGTTTATAAATCGCCAAGATGCAAATGGTATGGGCTATTGGGGTGCTAGACGCGGCGACTTTATAGTGCACTTTGCGGGATCTGGCAATAAGAAGGGAGATATTTTGGAATACTCAGGTGTAGGAGAAGAGGTATTTAATCCCATTCGAGAAGGCAATGTCTTACGCAATGTAACCGTGGACATTGAGCAGTTCTGGGGAAATTATACGCACGAAACGAGTTAAATGTCTAGATACTACTTTATCCGTGCGAAAATAGTTCAGGCTAGTTATGTAAACTATAATGGCGATACGATTTTTAGGGGTTAGTTACCGTTTATTCTAAACTAGTTCTAGTATATGTAATGCTACTCGCTATCTACTCCGTAGAAGTCAAAGACCTATAGTTTACCCGTTCGAGGCTTCGAGTTTCTAGGAGGAGTAGCTCCACGGGACCTATTAGTAAAAGTACATCAGGATACGTCGTTATAGTAGAAAGAACAGGTTAAAAGTATTCTTAAAGAACAAAATAAATAATAAAAAGAGAAAAGTATTTAATATATTAATAAGTTAATAATCTATTAAGTAAATGCTATCTTTTCGAGTTATTCCTAACCACTAATGATACTAGCCCCTACTATATTCTATAATAGGTACTCTAGTAAAAGATATTTTAACTTCAATTTATATTCTATATAGTCTTATAGGTTTATTGTATTAAATTTATTAATGGTAAATACTACCTATAACTACCTTCTAGGCAGATTATAGAAGAGTTACTCTTATAGCCTATAACTAGGGAAGAACTGCTAAGAAAATACATAGGGCCTAGTTCACATCTATAAAGGAGTGGGTCCGCAGTTTTACAGTGACACCCGTCGTTGTGAATGGTTGGTGGCGGTTGGTTCCGAGTTCCTGCGGTGCGACGGACGGTCCGATTTTAGGGGCCCGGGTCCCAGTTTTAGGTACACGCGCCACGCACCCACCGTAGTTGCGTAGGTCTTCTTTAGTCAACCCATTTCCCACTTCCCGGTTTCAAATTCCCGTCCAGCCACGTCCGAAGGCCATATCCAGATGACGTTTTTTTTACTATTGGTTCTATCATTTTCCTGATAGGTCAGACGTATCGAAACCTGCTAAAGTGGCACGCAATCGCACTCCGAGAACCCCAACTCAGGATTCGGCTCTCAACACCGAGCCCTTCACTCCGTTTGCTCAGCTCCAATTTCGCCTCCAAGTTTCAGCAAGGTCGCATAACACAATGGGATCAATCTTCGTGAAAAACTAGATTCCGTCGTGATGTGTCTTGATCGTGAATATACAGAGCTCAGCAAAGGCTGTGACAACGTCACTACCACGCCCAGAACGGTCATTTTCGCCTCCTAAGCACGCCCCCTAGGACCGATCTTCATAAGTTATCTTCCAAGCAACCTCCTTGCTGATAATCATGTCTTGACTCCCCGTCCTGGAGCTCGCGTCCTCGTCCACGTGCTCCCTGCTGCTCGTCGCATACGGCTGCCCCTCCGTCGTCTGCCCCGACAACACACCCTCCGCCGGCCAACCCTGCTGCGACGGCCGAGCAGGCAATCCGGCGTCCGACCTCCGCCTTGCCGAGATGGTCGTCGAAACAACCCCCGTGTTACCCGCCCCAACTGCCGTCCCCTTGGAGCGACTGTTAGCAAAAGATCGCATCGCGTACGCGCCGCCAGAGCCGGTCATGGTGTCGTCGTACGCCAGCGGGAACCCCATGCCAAGCGAAAAAGACTTGAGAAAGTTCTTGAGGTTCGGAACCGTCGCTGAGATGAGGGACCACGAGATCATGGCCTGCTGGAAGAGAAGGCTGTCGATGACGGCGAACTGCGGCTCGGCGGCCGACGGGTAACGGTGAAAGTAGAACAGGTGGAGGCCGGCGAGGACGGCGAGCGGCAGCCGAAGGGAAAATGCCATGATGACTTGGAGCTTGCGCGCCGCCGACATGTTGACGTTCCAAGTCAGCTCCACCATCAGCAGCCAGGCAGCAACTTCAGTGAATATGTCAATTGCCGTGATGACTGCCCATCGTGTTTCCTACACATGGCAAACGGCCCCGGTTAGCTGATGGCTGCTGCTTCGGATCAGAGGCTTCCTACCTGACCCGGACATTGTGTAATGTTGTTCGGGGTCAATAAAGTATCAGCTCGACAGTTTGATAGGTACGCCACGCAAGATCCCACTCCCCAAAGCGCGCTCATAATCATCATGGCGATGCAGATGGGCCTGCTCTTGCCCGTCTTTCGGCCGATGATTCGGAGTATAAGAGCGAGGAGCGAACATTTCGATAGGCACATTGTCAGAAAGCCTAGAATCATGGCTGCTAATGTTGACTGCATCACAAAATGTCAGTGACCAAGTGTGTTGTCGCCTGCGGTTGTGCGCGTACTTTAGAAGACGTCGCCCATTGCGCGGACGTCGTGATGGAGTTGAACTTGCCAAGGCCACCAGTTCCCAGTCCCACAAAGATGGCAATACATTGTGCGAGTTGCAAAATCTAACACGAAAGCTACAGTCAGATTGTTCAAAGTTTGACGGCCAAAACCGAGTAGGAATGCGCGTACTGTTGCGAAAGCGATCAGGATGTCGTCTATCCCAAACATCTTGTACTTGACGTATGCCCTCGCTGTGCTGACGAGCGTGCTGTAGACGAGCGCTAGGATGGTTACAATCCACAGCTGCCCAGCATGGTCGCTCGAGGTAACGGGCGAGAAGCGAGGCCCGTCACCAAATTTTTGTACTTCCATTATAGTCAAGCGATCGAATTCACTCTGCGGGAACGACTATTGCGAGGAGAGGAGGGGTGGGAAAGAGGATTAGTTGAAGATGAATTCGCCCTCCGGCCTTGACCAACCTCACACAAGCTAATAACTTTGATGACTATTCCCCGACGAGCTTGATAACTACACAACATTGGTTGCAGGGGTCTTCTTTCTTTTACGACATACTTGCAAGCTGCAGAGGGGCCGCCTCTCCGGGACTGTGGAACAGCGAAGGCGGGCCCTTGAAGAAATTAGGCGAAGAAGCTCGGAGGAAAAGTTTTATGGAACCGCTGCAGACTTGGACATTGCGACGTTCTCATCATTCCTTTCCCTCATCAAGAAGAGATGAAACATCGTTGACCACAGCGGTAGGAGCAGTATGTATGCACTGCTACTCACCCGCATTGGGAACGTACCATCATGAATTCTAGCGCCGAGCGACATGCAGCACCTCAAGCGAGCACAAATCGGGGAATCTCTAACCGAAGGCGCGATATTTGCAAGGAAGACCTATCACACGGCTCTACTGATAAAAGAAGGAGGGACTCTGGGAAAAATTGGTGGTTTCGACTGCAATTGGCCAGATAGATTGCTAGGGCCAAGATCCATGCCAGTCGACTAACGTTACGGAACGTTACCTGCCTCCACCAGAGACAGGACGAAGCTAATAAGCTAGTTTTCACGACTAGTTTCTTCAGCACTTCTTTTTTCGCCGTTCTAGGCCGAATGCTTTTAGGTTAGGAGAGGGTACTAGGTAATATGGGTAAGTCTAGTATGCTAGCAGGTACCAGCAAGGAAGATCGAAGTACTTGCAGGGCTGCGAGCACTCATGCCTGCCGGGTCAGAACCCTGTCACCGAACAAGGGTCAATTTCTGCAGCAGTAAAGATACCAGACAGGGCTACGATATTTTCGCCCGACACTTCGTAAGTCTTGTGCGGCGGCGGCAGCGGTAGCGGCGGCAGCCCCAAATGAGATTGAAATGTTTGAGGGCTCTCTTTCGACGAACGAATTTTCACCAAATCGGGAATGGATTCTCTTGAGTTGATACCAGCACGTTCTACGCCACGGTCTTCCCAAGAGCGCCTTCGTCCGAGAAGAAGGGGAGAGGAGGGTCTGCGGCCCGCTGCCAGGGACGGAGTATTAAGTACACGCGGGCTATAGTCTTCATTTATATCCTTGGAGGCTCACAACGAGGAACCCATACCGTCTCCCTTATTACCTGCAGCCCGCGGATTCTCCATTTGATCGGTCTTTCGAATTTTCGCAGCCTATGAACAGCTCTCTTCTGGTGACCCTCCTCCCCCATCCACAAGACGAGTCAGTCGCCAGACCCGACGGCACGCTCTCCCGGAGGGGGCTTGCCTCGCCTTTCAATCTCGGGACCTGAAGAGTATCCGCTGAAATATTGCCATTCAATCCACATAATGAAACGGGGAGCATTGGGTCCTAGGCTGATAGTTTGTGAAATGGCTTGCGGTTTTGAACCAGGCGGATGGGACGCCATTTTTCCAGTGATTTCATCCAAAAGCGGATGATCTCTTTTGTCCCAGATCTCTCAAAGTTTCTTGGCTTGCTCTTCTTCACCTCACATCCACTTTCCATCCGTCTTCGCACAGCCATTGACGACGCGCAGGATGGGCACGACTGACGACAAAGTGTTTGACGCCGGCGTGTGTGCCGAGGGCGTGGATGAGAAAAATGGCAATGCGGGCGATCGTCTCGACATGTACCGCATGGGCAAGGCCCAGGAGATGAGGGTGAGTGTAGAACTTTGTTGACTTTGAAGTTGCTTCCTGAGGAGAAGCTTGTACTGATGAGAATTGCAGAGAAATTTTCGCTTTCTTTCCATCCTGGGCTTTTCCATGATTCTCATGGCCTCGTGGGAATTTAGCTTGAGGTGAGCATCCATCACGATGCCTTGCTCATCAACGACTAACATCTATCGCGCAGTGTCGCCACCATTGGTCTCGTCAACGGCGGTACTGCCGGTCTCATCTGGATGTTCTTCGTCTGCTGGATGGGCTTCTTTGTGGTCAACACGTCCATGGCCGAGATGGCATCCATGTAAGTGCCCTCCTCACCCAACACCTTTCCTCCCCCCATCTCCTTCTGCCGTCCGGGCTAACTCATCGCGCAGGGCACCCACCTCTGGCGGCCAGTACCACTGGGTGTCCGAGTTTGCGCCACCGAAGCACCAGAAGCTGCTCAGCTACCTCATCGGGTGGATGTGCGTCCTTGGGTGGCAGACATCGTGCGCCTCGTCGGCTTTCATCGCCGGCACGCAGATCCAGGGCCTGCTCGTGCTCAACCGACCCGACTACGTCCCGCAGCCCTGGCACGGCACACTGCTCGCCGTCGCCGTCGCTGCCTTCTCTGTGCTTTTCAACACGCTGCTCGCGCGCAAGCTGCCCCTCGTCGAGGCCCTCGTGCTCATCATCCACGTCTTTGGCTTCTTCGGCATTCTCGTCGCGCTCTGGGTGCTGTCGCCGCGCGCCGACGCCGCCGCCGTTTTTACCGAGTTCAGCGACGGCGGTGGCTGGGGCAGTCTCGGCGGCTCGGCGCTCGTGGGCATCCTCGCGGGCGTGCTCCCGCTGCTCGGCGCAGACGCGGCGGTACACATGTCGGAGGAGCTGCGCGACGCGGGCCGCACATTGCCGCGGTCCATGATCATGACGACCATTTTCAACGGTGCGTTTGGCTGGATCATGGTCATCACGCTGTGCTTCTGCATCGGCGACCTCGAAGCTGTCGTGACGTCGCCGACCGGCTTTCCCTTCATGGCCGTCTTCCTCAACGCGACCGGCTCCGCGCGCAGCGCCACCGCCATGTCCGTCTTCATCGTCGCCATGACCGTCTTCTCCAACTTGACCATGGTCGCGACTGCCTCGCGCCAGCTCTTTGCGTTTGCGCGCGACCGCGCCGTGCCCTTTAGCCCGTGGTTCGCCAGCGTGCCCACTGGCTGGGACGTGCCCATCAACGCCATCCTCACCACGTTCCTCATTTCTAGCCTGCTCGCGCTCATCAACATTGGCTCCGCCGTCGCGCTCAACTCCATCACGTCGCTGGCCACCACATCCATCCTGTCGAGCTACATCGTGTCCATCGGATGCATGATCTGGCGCCGCGCGACGGGCAGTCCGCTGCTGCGCTCCAAATTTAGCCTCGGCCGTTGGGGGCTCGCCATCAACATTGCCTCGGAGACGTTTTTGATTGTCATCTTTATTCTGGCGTTTATGCCGCCGAACCCGAACCCGACGGCGGCGCAGATGAACTGGAATGTTGTCATTTATGGTGGCATTGCAATCTTTTCCGTCATTTACTACTTTTTCCGTGGAACGCACCAGTATGAGGGCCCGGTTGTTTATGTCAGGACTCTTCCTCCAGAGACTGTCACGCCTTGATGGGCATTGACTTCATTTACACACTTCTTTCCTGTGACTTTTCGTCATGCACATGCTCGTGTAACCTCATGTTTTCAGTTTGCTGTATGTACATAATTGACAATGATGATTGCCAGCATAATATAGTCAACTTTAGTGATCGTCACCATCCATAGCAATATCAAGAATGTCCATAGACGTGTTCTCGGGATTTTTCGCCATGTCCTTGATGCCGAGGGCGGCGTTGCAGAAGAAGTCATGATCAAAGCAGTATTAAGCAGAGTATCACCTCGATCCCATCGAAAACCTCAATAGTCAACTCGTCTCAATGAAAAAGATCAAGTAAAATAGGAGCCCATCGTTGCGTCTCCGAAAACGTCGCTTCTTTCCCAAAGAGCGTATCCGGCCGGCTTACCGTCGCTTGGAGAAATGTCCTTGGCTAAATGGGGACGCGACAGAGTCAATCATTTGCTATTGCTAGCTTTCTGTAATACTTTGAGCACGGCAAGGCACGGCTTGTCATGTGATAGATGATGAATATCTTGGTTGTGTGCATATGCAGCGAGACATGCACCCCGCCAGCCTCCAGACTCCTCTTTCATCCCATCAACAGCCACCGACCGCGCGCTGCTGCTGTTCAGAGCTGAAACAACTCAAATCGGCAAGACGGGGGCAGTGTCGTATCAGGGAGCTTTAAGAATCTCTCTATTAGACCCGGACCGCCGCTGCCCGCCATGTCGGACGACGCCAGCCACGAGCCGCTGCTCGCCGGTGCAGCACAGCTACCAGAACGGCAGCCCGTCTCGCGCCGCACGTTCTACAGCGTCTTCGCAGCGAGCTACATCATGTACTTTTGCTTTCAGTTCTTCGACGTCGCCTTCAGCACCGCTTTCCCCGAGACGCTCGAGGGCCTGCTGTGCCGAGACCTGCACGACAATGTCGCCGACCCGTTGGCCGACCCGCGCTGCAAAGGCGAGGCCGTCCAGTCCGAGCTGGCGCTTCTGATCAACATTGAGATGAGCTTGGAGATTGTACCGCCGCTTCTGTGTGGCGCTGTGTATGGCGTGCTTGCGGATGTTTATGGCCGGAAACCGATCCTGGTTCTGGTCATGGGCGGCAAGGTGCTCTATGGGTTGGCGAATATTGCCATTTGTATGTTTTCTTGTTAAAGGAAAGCAGGGATTCGTGACCTCGGCCAGTGCTAACTTGACGTCAATTAGGTTGGTTCTTTGAATACCTGCCCGCAAAGCTGCTCTGGGCTGCTCCGAGCATGTACTTTGTCGGAGGTGGTGACAGGGTGGGCGCTGGCATCATCATGACCATGGTCACCGACGTCCTTGCAGAATCGCAGATGTATCGCCATTCTCATGCCAGCCATGGTCACTCATAGCAAACTAACAGGCTGATCTTAGAACTGTATCTATGTTGGCAATGAGCAATGCGTTCACGTTGGCCAGTCTCCTCGGTGCGTACTTTGCGACCGCGGTGCTACGTCATGGACACTACTTCGCACTCTTCTCGATTCTTTCCGTCCAAATCGTCAACTTTATCCTCGCATTGCTTATTCCAGAGACAATCAACACTCGACACCGGCCGTCTAGGGATTGCCCGTCTCCAGGACCAAAGCCCAACGACAAGCTCTCGGCAAGAATCGAGGCCCTCTGCACCAAATCGGCGGCGTCTCTCAAGTGCGTGTTTGGGGGCAGCAATACAAGACTCACGCTCTTGCTATTATGTGTCTTCCTTAACGGAATTGGCAAAGATGCAGTCAATAACATCAGGAAGCAATACGCAGTCAAGCGCTACGGCCTCTCCTGGGCAGATGTAAGAGCTCGTTGCGCTGCAGGGCACCTATGCATTGTCGGCTAATATCGAACAACATCCAGGCTGGGCTTGTTGTATCCGTTGAGTATCTTGTACGGCTGTTTCTACTCGTGGTTGCTGTGCCTCTCCTCCTGCTGGCTCTCCGCAAGGCCCAAGTCCTCCCGATTACGCAGAGCGCTGGAATCTTACGCTTCAGTAACCTCTCGCTTCTCGTTGGTACCTGCATCGGCGCGGCTGCCACCAAAGCCGGAGAATTTACGGCGAGCCAGGCTGTGTTTGGGCTGGGCGGCTGTCTTGAGCCGACGATGCGCAGCCTGGTGGCTGTGACGGCGCTCGACAGCGGACGCAGCAGCGCACTCACTGCCGTAGAGGTACTGGCCATGCTGGGCGCTGCAGTGGGAGGGCCTGTGGTTGCGGCCACGTTTGGTCTGGGCATGAGCTGGGGTGGTGGCTGGATCGGGCTGCCGCTGTATATTGGCGCGGGGTTTTTGCTTGCGACTTCGCTGGTGTTGCTAGCGATGCGGTTTAATGATGAGCGACGGGCTGAGGGTGTTGAGGAAGAAAGCGAGCGCTTGTTGTGAATCTTAGGGATTGAATTCGCGTTGTTGAAATACGCTTAGGGAAGGCTTTTTACCAGCCAGGGCTGCGCTCTCCTGGTGAAGACATCTCCTTTGGAGGGCAAGGGTTCCGCAGATATGTGCTGCGCGGGAAATCAAGAAGACAAAATACCGCTCGGAGTGCGAATGCAAAGCGAGCAAAGTTGTGCATTACTTGACAGAGCAATGCAGAAAGTAAGTAACGAACTACTATCGTCAACTGTACCACCAACATGCTATCACTGAACCAAGTAACCCACTTAAGAACTCGTCTACATAACAAGTTCTGGTAAGAGAGTGCTAGCAATAGTTTTGCTAGCTGCTGTATGTGCTCCTTGTTGTCAACGGGACAGGGACCGTTTAGCGTAGGTAATATATACTAGGCGTTATATTTAGATAGATATAGGACGACATAGATAATATAGTATTATAGTCGTGACTAGTTAATAGATATAATAGTTTACACATCTTATGTTAGTGATATAAGAGGTAGGCTATATAACTAGCTAGTACGTGCTAGCTACTTTATTCTATACGAAACCGCGTGTTATTCTAGTTAGCCTAGGAGTACCTAAGGGGCTTAAGTTCCTAGTGTAGTTACTATAGCTTAGGTGGAAAACTAAGATAGAAGATAGATAAAAGTATGCTCTTTATCTATATAGCCTATTAAATAAAATAAGGGCAGGCGGTAGTAATAATATACTAGTATTCCTTAAACTATAAAAGGTATATCTTATATATAAATCTTTATATTAGGCTTCCCTAGTCTATATACTTTTCTTTTACTTCCTCTTATTACTTATACTACTAGCGTCTCTTAGTATTAAGTACTAGAGCTAGAGAGTGACGTTTCTCCTTTTACTATATCATAAAACATGGCCATTTAAGTTAACCTCGATCATCAGACCTTTTGGGCACCACGGCCACTGTCGAGACCGTAGTGCGTCGAGGGTCAACCGCATTCTCGCCTAGCTGTGCCACAGTCGAAGTCCTCGTCACTGCTTTCGAATGATGACCGTGGCATACTTGGCGTGCCGAAAGAATCGCTTGCCTCGCCGCTAAGGCTAGCGTCAAGCAGAGACAACTTTATCTATATCTCCGACGACATAGCTTTAGATATGGGCGACGCGTCTTATGAACTATTTAATGAAACGCTACTATCTGTCTAGGCTATCGTGTAGTCCCTAGAAGATACTAGAAAAGTTAGTAGTATAGGTAAGAGGCATCTATTGTGTGGCTGATTAATGACCGCTACCGCTGACCGTGTGGTACGCTAGTTTATGACTATGATCAAATGTTATAGTATGAGGGCGAGTACGAGGCAGCCTGACGATCGGTTCCTTCCACGTTATTCGAGTATGAAAAAACTAATAAGAGACCTAGGCTATCTATTAAAGTAGCCATTAAGTGCCTAACCGGTGTTTTAGCCTTAACATCTCAACTATATATATCTACGCCTACTTTAGTGTTTACTAGATCGCGAACTGGTAGCCTATTATGCGAATCTTTGCTCTTAGATGCTATATCCTTATAGATATACTATACTTCTATATTAGTAAATAGCGAAGGCGTAAAAACGACGTCTATATCTAAGATACCGTAGCGTGTTAATAGCTAACTATATTCCCTTTTATCTATTATAGCTATAGCTAATACCCTCACCTCTAGATCACGACTATACTAGGGTTAATATAATACCTAAAGTATCGCCTAGTCTATCGTAAAGGTTGTCGTTAAGCATAGACGACCTTAATCACGTTTCTAATAATATAACCTTAGATAGGGCTAATACGTTATCCTATAAATAATATACTATATCGCCGCTATTAGTTTAAACTATTATATAGTCTCCAGAAGATACTAGAAATATAGGTACTACTAGTAACTAGCCTAGATACTTATATATTACTATTAAGTTAAGTATTACTAATTATATTATTTCTAGCTTATAACTATAACTAGATGTTAAAATATAAAGATAAGCGCGAAGTAACTCCCTAATTAATTCTTCCTACGCCTAGTAAAATATAAGCTAATTAGAGTCCTAGGTTATCCTCTACTAAGCTAGTGGCCTACTTAAGTGTTGTTTCTCCATTGACCTCATAAAACACTACATCTATAGCTAACCTAGGGGGGCTAGCTATTTCATAAGTCGTAAGTCCTTTGCCTAGAGGTCGGTCGGAGGACTCTATTTTGACGCAGATTTGTCGTACTTCTATATTAGCTGCTTATAAACGCCTAGTTAAAACTAAAACTAAATAGTATATAGAGATAACCCTACTAGAGACCTCTATCTATAAGCTAAAATCCCACTTGTCGCCCAACATCCACAGCTGTTGGATGTATTCTCAACTGCTTTTGGCTTGCGTTTCTATTACTTGTTTTTTTACTATGCAGCTTACCACCATGATAGCGGTACTGTACGGAATAAACAGTAACCAATTTAGTACATCATATCAGTTTTATATAAAGAATACTTGTGTCACATAATAAAAAAAAATAGATACCCAATAAAAGAAAGCCACGTATGGCATCATTGGAGCGCATATAAAGACATGCAACATCGCTTATGAGAGCCGAGCCTGGAATTTGGAACCTCGTTTAAGAGAACCGAGCCGGGTACATGAAAACTCGTTTACGAGAGCCGAGCCTGGAACGTGAAAAGTCGTTTTAAAAAGCCGAGCCTGGTACATGGACGTTTTTTTCTAAAACAACAGAGTCTGGACAAAATCGTGGCCAAAGTGGCGCTTCAGAGCCAATACTCGACTGAGCATGCTACGCGACCAGAGGTTTGCATCTGAGCCGCATTTGACACATGCAGGCTTGTCAACAAAT
>JAPFUP010000695.1:0-11119 GCA_030780425.1 Beauveria varroae
AGTATTAGGTTATATAGTCCTAGTAGACCTACTTACTAGTTATAACGCGAGAGTTAAGAATAACCTGTAAACAGGTAGTATATTTCAGGTACCTCCTATCAGGCGTATAAAAAGTACCTCGCTTTTTACTAGTAAGCCGATTCCTGAGCTTGGAATTCATCTCAGAAAATACACCCACATCAGAGCAATTAACTCCAATTTCAATCGACTTCCTTTGAAGACAAATTCTGTCCTACCACAATTCTCTGCAATCGGACGCCGGATTCCATACAGGCAATTTGCGTAGCAAGGTTCTGCTGGCTATCGTTGGTTTCTTACCTATGTCTACCGATTTCTGGGCCGGCTATGTGAGCGGCGCTGTAGGGATCATCGTCGGCAATCCGCTTGATATCTTGAAACTTCGTCAACAGACTCAGCATGCAGACAGCACAATGCTTATTTTTCATAATACCAGATCGCTATTGGCTGGCTCTGCAGCGCCGCTTCTCGGTTACGGCGCACTGAACGCTCTCCTGTTCGCATCATACAGCCGCGCAGAATCGGTACTCAGCCGCGCTACGGGATCAGAACGGAGTCTCGGCATAACTTGGGTGGCTGGCGCTGTTGCTGGCCTTGCGACATGGGTAGTCAGTGCCCCAACAGAGTTAGTCAAATGCAGGGCTCAAATTGCACTGCCGACGGCGAAATCTAGCTTCAATATTGCTAAGGATATCTGGCGCAAGGAGGGAATCAGGGGCCTCTATTTCGGCGGCCTTGTCACCGCACTTCGAGACAGCATCGGATATGGATTTTACTTCTGGTCCTACGAGCTCGCAATCCGAAGTTGGCCGTTGCCGGATGGGCGAAAAGGTCTTTCCATCAGGAACGAAGCCCCGCGAGTAATGCTCTGCGGTGGTCTGGCGGGAATTGTTACCTGGGCAAGTGTATTTCCACTTGATGTGATCAAGACAAGACTCCAGACTCAAGTAGCAAAACAATGTCGGAACACAATCCAGGAGACGATACAACCAGGACGAAAAGGCGCTTGGCTAATAGCCAAAGATACGTTCCGCGAAAACGGCACAATGCCTTTCTTTCGCGGCCTTACAGTGTGCAGTATAAGAGCCTTCATTGTCAATGCCGCACAATGGGCTGTCTACGAAGGTCTTATGTATAAGTTCGGAGAGGGCAGATTCCGTAATGAAGAGGTCGCAGAGCATACCTAGGTTGTGTGGCAGCGTAATTTGTACAGCAAAGCCATTTATGCTCATACGACGTATATCCAGATAACTATTGCGCGAGATTCGCTTCACTCCTATTCATATTACACTAGATAGCTCGCATCACAAACGTCGATGAGGACTCCCGAGTCGAATTATGTTTAAGGTTATTGGTATCCGTAGCCATCATATAGCAAGCCTATGAAACCGGAGATCAACTGCTCAGACCAGCCTCTTGCTTCCATCTTTCCGTGTCCTGACCAATCTGCCGGAACCACTGGTCTACAGCGTCCCTGGCCTCCGAAGCGAGGTGTCCATCTGTGGGGTCGACTCTCGAACCGATGCGTTTTGAAGTGCTCTGCAAAGCTGCTTGGTCGCGTGCTTTTCGCTTATTCGCTCTCTGCGTTCGCCAATCTCCGCGCCCTGCAATATACCGGAGGCTATGTCCTAGGCCGCTGTCCTCAGGAGATAACTGATGACGAGGGCGATCTGAGGGTGGTGCAGTGAAGAAAAGGACCCTTCCGGCATTGTCACGTTGAAGCTGGGCTCGAATCTGAAACGGCAAAGCTTCGTTTGTGCTGTCTGGGAGTGTGTAGACCTCTGGCGGGCGGGGTGGATTGTAGGCATTGTTGTGATTACCTGGCTGAGGCTGAGTAGCGATATTCCGCGAGCCGGGAGCTACATTGTATCCTGGCGTGGTGGGATTTCCGACCTGCTGATAGCGCATGACGGCTGAAGCCTGGGAATAACTGCCTGGGTAGCCCGGCGCAAAAGCAGATTGATGCTGCTGCGTGTACTGTGCGGGGCGCGCCGAGGTTGCATGCGCAGGGATCTGCGGAAGAGGCACAGGCGTCTGATGCGGAGGATGCGCTCCTAGCTGTGGTGTACTTAGCTGGGCATCCGTCGTTTGTGTGTGATCGTGACCAGGAGATGCGGGCCCGAGAGCAGAACTATAAGAAGCACCGCCCGAGACTTGATGATCTGTATGCACGTCCCTTCCTTGAGAAACCGCTGAGCCCCGACGAGTTAGATCGAGATGGCTCTCAACAGAAGCAGCAGGGTTCATCGAAGAGGAATCAGGTGGTGGCGTTTCCTTTTGAGTATGGTTATTTTCTGTTATCAACTATTGCGAGCCAAGGCTGGAATGCAGGAATTGAGCACTTACATGCGATTCTGGCGGCCGACGATGCACAGCGCCAACAATCGGCGGCGCGTTCGGACTGCCCCAAGTCGGACGTGGAAGCTCATCTGAGACCTTCGCGTCCTCGCGCAAAAGATGTTTGATTGGACTGGGTACTTTTTTCATCCGACGGGGCCCATCGAAAAGATCCATTTCGTAGTCGCGGTCTCTTACTTCGTCTGGAACACAGCTTGCCCAGGTCTTGATCTTGTTAAAGCGGAAGTTTTCCTCGTTGTATCGGGATTCGCACACGTAAACATGCTTATCAGCTGGAAGGCCGCGCGGCCGGCCTTTGTTGAATCGGGTCACGAACATAACGAAGCAACGATCCACAACCTCGCCAATTTGGTGGTCGCGGTATTGCCCTGTCTTAACAACCTCGTGCTCGAAGAAATGCTTCTCAAAGCGATGAACAGTTTGCTCAGGCCGATAGTACCAGCAAGCATTGATCCATTTTTCTCCTTCGCGATCTTGCCACATGCGGAAGATCTGGCCAACTGTGGGTTTCGCGAGGTCGTTTGGGTTTCGGATATGAACCCAGTCCCCTGTTCTGTGTGAATGAATGACTTCTTGCGCACACCAACCCACATCACTTACCAACTCTCCAGACGTTCGCATCCTGCTCGATGAGGGCTACTGGTAGCCTTCCATTCTCATCACGAAATACATCATCTGACTTAGCTTTCTCTTGCTCGGCCAAAGCCCGAGTTTCCTTTTGTAATTCAGCGGCAGCTTTGTATAGCTCGCTCTGGTCTTCATTGTATGCTTTCGCGTTCTCAAACATCATATTCATATCGTCGAGAAATCTGTCAACACTGTTGTACTTCTTGCGCTTGGCTTTCTTTTTGATATTGTCGAGAGCCATTGGATTCAGAATTGTTTGATAATAGTCCGGTAGCGCCGCTCTGTCAGGGAGTTTTTCGAATGGTGTGACGAGCAATGCACCATCACTTGCCTTGAGCCGCCGAATGCCCCTGAGAATCGACGAGATGCGGGCCTCGACTGGTGTAAGAACCATTGGAGGACGCCCTCTTCCTTTGTGAGCATCCTCGTCTATGTCAACATTGCGACCCCTGGCGGATGACCGTTGTAGCCTGCGTTTACGACGCCTACTAGCACTAGCACCATATTCATCATCGTCGTCGTCGTTGTCGTCGCCATCGTCGTCGTCATCGTCGCCATCGTCATCGTCTTCCTCCTCTGCTTCGTCGTCGTCCACATTATCATCATCATTCAAGTTCTCAGCCTCAGGAACTTGAAGTGGAGAATCTTCCACAGGAGGCAATTCACCAAGATCGGGCAGAGCGGCCTCTTCTTTAGTAATCTGTGAAGATTGAACAAGCTTGTGCAACTCTTCCTTGAAGAATCCTTGCAGTTTGATCGCGGCGTTGAAGATAGGTGCCGACGGACGGTTATAAACTTGCGCATTGTGAAAAATTTGTGAAACGTCTTTGACAAATTCTGAGAAGTTCACGTATTGTTTTTTTTGTATTTTGCCCTGTCCGCATTTAGACTCGCGTCATTGTTTGTGATAGTTCATGCATACCCTAACAGTGCTGAATGCCACTGGATTCGATATGATTTCGAAGTAATCCGGCACGGTCCGGCGGCTCGGAATGCGCTGAAAGCCTGCGGCAAGTTCTTCGCCACTGGTAGTCCATTAGCTATGATTCAGACTCTTTTGCGTTGCTACTTACTCTTCAGAGATTGTGGACAAGGACGTGGATAGCCGATCAATCAGTTCGTACAAATCATCGCGCCTGTCAACGATCATTTCGCCTTCCGCATCACTTTCAACTCCATTCGTACTGTTGGTTATCATGTCTACATCGTCGTCGCTTTGTGGTGTCGCAGATTTGCGCCGCGCAAACGCGGAGCTGCGCCTGCTAGACATTTGAACAGCTTGACCAAGTAGCAGATTGAGAGGGGTTCGCGTTATCTACTAGCGTGGTGAGAAATGAGATCGAAGCAACAGAAATAGTGGCGTATGTCGCGTGGCTGAAGTTGGCAACGCGTTGAAAGCGATGTTCGGAAGCGTGTCCAACTCCCAAGCGACAAGCGGAGGAGAGGTGCTTATGTAACACACTTTCAGGCCTCTGATTGCCACCAGACAAAAATAAGTCCCGTCATGCGGTTGAGTCTGGGAAGGTAATCAATAGGTTAGTGAGGCAAAAAACATGGCAACTCGTTTATAATCCAAATCAAGGCAACACCCTCGAATCTTGTTTGCCAGCCCCGATGCCACACAGATACACAGAACCACAGCATCCATTTGTTAGAGTTTGTGAATCAGCGCACTTTGCTCTTTCTTCACTCGACTTTCAACTCTGATGACTCAATATGAAAGTTCGTTACAAGTGGCCAGGGGGAACTGGCATCATCACGCTGAGGGACGATGCTACGTTAGGAGATGTGGTGCAGGAGCTGGCTTCTAAAACCTCTCTCAGTAACTTTGGTATCAAATTCGGACCGCCTACTGCAATGAAAACTCTGGATCTGAGTGATCTCGATCAGCTGGCAAAGAAGCTCGGACTTCATGGAGAGACGCTGACTATTGTGCCGCATGAGGCGCGCTCTTCACCTACAAAACAATTCGCTGGCGAGGCGGGGATTCTTGAACCCGAAATTCAACGCAGACAGACGATGGTGCCCCAGGATGTCTATGTGCCCTGGGATGTTAGAGATGGAACTCTCCGTGAGTCAGAGATGGAAAAATAGTATCCAACTACTGGCACTGACAAGACAGTACTGCGAGTAATGCCAAGCGATAACAGCTGTCTCTTCGCTGCATTCGGCGGTGCTTTACCTCAACAAGTGCTGCCATCGAAACTGCGGCAGATGATGTCTGAATACATCCAAGAGCACGTAGATGAGTATTCCGAGGCCATTTTGGGAGTTCCTCCTGGCCAATATTGTCGGAGCATTGTCGATCCAGATAGATGGGGAGGCGGTATAGAGCTGAGCATTCTTTCTTCTATTTTCGACATAAAAATATGGACGTTTGATGTAGAGGCTCGTGTCCCGCACCTCAAATGAACGGAAAGAACATTATCTGACCTACTGAAGACGCAGAATCCTATTTCGTTCGGAGAAGGGAAACGTGATCAGTGCATTCTGGTATACTCTGGCATTCACTACGATCGCATAGCCTTCAGTTATTCCGCATACCCTCACACGGATCCTATGCTACCCATTGAAATGGACCGAACTGTATGGCCTATAGAAGATGAGGAAGTTCTCATTAAAGCTCAGGAGTTAGTCGGAAAGCTTCACGGCGCACATTACTACACAAACATGGATGGACTGGTTCTCAAGTGTGACATTGCTGACTGTGCTTGGATTGGATCAGGACAAGCCGAGGGCCAAAGGCATGCCGCAGAAACAGGCCACGCTCAGTTGAGTGAGATTGTTGACAAGCAGACAGATGCTGTACTTCGCAAGTGCAATATACGAGGTTGCGACTTCATGGGGCAGGGGGATGTTGCGGCAAGACGACACTCGCGGGATACAGGCCACGAGTCTTACTCGGTAATTGAGGATTGGTAGCATTGAGATAGGTAAACTTGTTATAAGCTTTGAACTGCCTCATGCGTGTTCAGTGTTCGTGAAAGACTGAGTCTGCAGGCTGTCCAAATTTGCTAGCGACAGACTTAGTATTTCATGCTTGTTCCTCCAAATCTGTTGACTCTGGGCGTACTGCCGGGCTTCTGATACAGGGGGTGGTGGTTCGGTAATTTTGGTCACTAGATATGCTGTAGACGCCTCAGCAATTCCATATATCAAGACCCCAACGAGGGGGACACGTGTAAGAATATAAAAGCCCAGCCCAAAGCCAAATAGAACACCTTCGCGGTTCCTGAACCAATTTCGCTTCTCATCCTTTGTAAAGTGTATGCGGGAGAAATATGGTACCAGAAGCTCGCGCATTAAACTGCGAGACGAGAAGTATGTCTGCAGAAATATGACGAGATATCGTCGCGGTAAGAATATGCCGGCACCGAATATGACGACTGCAGGCCCTGTTCCAACAGCTTGTTTGAAAGTGTAGAAACTGGCAACTGGCAGTACGAATTTACCAATTCCTGGGACATGCGACAACGCAAAGATAGCGAGAGAAAGTAAGGCTTTGCGGCCGAATCTGCTCAAGAAGGCATGGACGGCAATCCAATTGTCTGTCTTCTTTGGATTTACGGCAGAAGGTCCACCATATTGGCTGAGATTCGGATAGTAGAGACCGCGAAGCTGACACTGGTCGTCATGCTTATGCTTTTGTGTATATGTCAGATCTACCCATTGTAAGGATTGCATAAATCTGGCTGGTCAGCGCTTGTGCAGAACGAGACGTCAAACAGAACCCATACAGATCGTCCAAAGTTGGTACCATATAACGCATGAGTACCATCAGAAAGAAGGGGATTTGCAATACATATTCCGCCATGAAATCGAGGCCATTGATGAGCGAGTCGTCCCATGTAACTGAATCCAAAGAAATGAATAAGGGAAGTAGCCAAATAGTCAACTTGACAATGGCAATCTAAGTGAGTCTGTGTCAGCTAAGGTCTAAGAAGCATACTGAGGCACAGACGTACTGGAATGGACACAATGAGACGTATTGCGATGCCTATGGCGACGGCATACGCCGCCTGCTTGTAGTGGTCGCTGGTGAACATGGCTGGATTCTGAAGCGCTCGATGAGCTAATACCAGTACGTTAGTACAACAAGACTCGACTGAGAGCTAAGCACTCCTATATATAGCACGTACCGCCAACTAGAGTGAGCTGCATGCCCCGAAGTACAGCATTGATGTCGAAGTTGGAAAGGTCTAGGAGCGTGCTAGATTTTGGAGGCCGACTTGGAGGCGTGCGCGAGGTCCCGCCAATTGACTTCGAGACTTTGTCCATGAGTCTCGGACGAAAGTGACTGTCCACTATATTGGATCTGTCTGTCAATATACTACGAGTTCTTCGCAAGACTGCCAGCGTGTAATAGAGCTTCGGTAATAGAGCTTCTACTGCCTAGAAGTTGACGCAAGATGCGGTGGGGTGCTAAAAGCCACTCAACAACATGAGCAACCTACACGTGCCACATATCCACTCACTACTCACTCCATGTGACAGGTCACAGCTGCTAAAGAAACTTCGTTCTAATTATACAAGAGAAATATATTTTATACTTCTTAAAAGAAAAACCAGAGTAGAGATAAGATTAGAGTAATTATATAGAGATCTATAGATCAATCTACTAAAGTTTAGATTAAAATCAATAAAATATCTCTCTATAGAGGTCTGGGAAATGATTACTATTCTAGCTAAGATCAAAGCTAGTAGTCTCTACAGAGGTTTTTGGTAAGATTGATACTGTTACGTCTATAAAGACGATAGGCGCGATGGTACTGGTAGTGGTGATAGTGATGTGAAAGCTTAATTCTTACTTGCTAAAGAGGGGCTATAGAGCCCAAGTTCTTAATAAGGATATAAGTTATAAGAGAGCGCCGCTTTATATCCTATATAATCCTCGCTAGGTAGGTAGTCATCAGCTACCTTTAAATTCGATATAATAGGTAGGCTAGTAAGCTTTATCAACTTTAGGTAAGTGACCAGAGACCTCCGCATTAAGCACCTTGTATAATCAATCAATTGAAGAGTAGAAATTCATTGCCATGTAACACGTCAGGGCAATTTCTGCTAGCAGTCTTACTTACGTAAATAAGGTAGGGACACTCGGCCACAGCTGCATTGTTCCGTAACCCCCCACTTTCGGACTTGCCAGAGGGTGTAGGCTGGACGTTGGGGAACGCCGATGACTAATGCCAGTCAGAAGTCCTGCCACAGTTTCGAGACAGTCAACTCCGGCGATGAGAATTGTCTTGAGTAGTCTGACTAGTTCTGATTTCTCGCCAATATAGTTGAGTGTCAGACTTCACGGCTTGCCATCAATGGCCTAGTGACCGATCTATGTCCGTCAAACACTGTCGATGAAGCGCGTCCTGGCCCGTGCCTGAGAGGGCACCTGGAGGGACCATTCTTATGGAGCGTCGTGAGCAACCTCGGCTCCTGCAAAGGCGAGTCGCAACGGCACCAACGATCCTGCCGCCCCCTACAAAGACACAACACTCCGGGGAGAAGGTTAAAGAAGAGCTTGGTTCTCTATACAGCCACGCAAATGCGAAGGTGATATCTCTGGTAGCGCTCAGCGACCAGACGTACAGCTTGGACAGCAGCAGACGAGACACAGTCGGACCATGGCAGTCCCATTTCGAAAGAACGATTGCATTTGGTAGGCTTTGGACGTCAAGTGTTTATCTGAATCTGCGCTTACACTGTACAATTAGGTTCTTTGAGACTTTATCGAGCTCCAGGCTCGGTGGCCTTCTTAAGCTGCGGAAGTGCCTTGCAGCCAATGCTACCCAAAAGCCAGTGCTGGTGCATGGAAGACGATGGTAGCAAGTTCATTTTACAGATACGTCCTCCAAGCTATTGGCGAATAGAAATCACCTCTCCAGATCCGCCGTGTCATAGCCTTCGCGACTGTCTCGAGTCTATCCTGCTGCTGGATAAGACCCCTTGTCCCTTCAAGGAGTCAGTGCCAATATTGCTTCCTCCAAGACCTCTGCCTGGACCTCTGTTCGTTCAAGAACGGCGACCGTGGATACCACTACGCAGCTATCCATCAGAGCTAAGCTTCGCTCAATCGAGCACCGTGTGCGACGACAACCAACCTCTCAAGAAGGGTTCGAAAAAAGGGGTGATTGCAGAACATAAAGTGAAACTCCCCAACGAAGTTGTACAAAAAGAGGAGAGGTCTCACGAAATGGAATCGCCAAAAGTCTCACTGGGGTCTGAAACTCTCAGAAGTACCATTGAAGTGAAAGTGGACTTCAGCGTTCTGTTGGGAGATCATCCCAAAGCGGTTGACGAACCGAAGCTGCCGACACTCTGCACGCAATACGCACCGGGCTCAGAGGAGGGCCTGGACTCAGACTCGTCGAAAAATATAGCATGCTCTGTTTTCGCGGGCGTTGAACAGACGAGCATTACACTAGATCGGGATGCAATGGCGGTCACCAAAGCAATTCAAACAATTAAACCCGCGCGACCGAGTAAGAATGAGTGTATCGGCATGAATAGAGGGGGTAGGCATCGACACACCGTCGCGTCAAGTTGGCGTGATGTTGACATGGCAGCTTTGACCAAGAAAACAAGTGGTGACGGCGGGATGCTTTCAACAGGGCCGAATCGCCTCAAGGTAGCAAACACCGCTCACGAGACCCAATCGAAGGAGTATCTTGAGGCCATGATGATCATGGAGGCTACATTGGCTCAAGGTACTTCGCAATTGGAAAGTTACCCTTATGGCCAACCGCACTCAAAGCTTGCACCACAGCTACGACTACGTCGGAAAGAGCTGATCAACGCGGACAATACCCCTACGATAGAAGCTGGGGGGTGTGCCAGAGGATCTTCGGCCGATGCGTATTCGAGTGCTTACTCGTTACCGTCTGTTTTGCTGTTCAAAGTAATATTTACACTCTTCCAGGCGATATTCGGCATCGTTGTATTGGGATGTCGGATGGCCATCATCATTGTTGTTCGCTGGTGGATGCCGGTCGAGGAGATCGGGTCGAAAACCAGTGTGCCAGCTTTATCTGTAGACTGCCATGATGTTCCTGTAATTCTAGATAATCATGATGCGAAGTACTGACCATGCGTGCACTGGTCAAACATAAGTGGGCAGCGAGCAATGGAGTTACTGATTTATTTTGTTTTGCTTAGCAATGGAGTTACTAAGCTTTGGGTACTCGTACACGCAAATGTACACAAGAAGAGCTCGCTAGTTTTGGTTCTCGCCTTTGGGGCTTAACTTGATACTTATATATTGTGGCGTATATTGCGTGTGTCTGTGTGGGTGTGAGTTTCATGTATGTGTGTGTGTTCTGGCATCATAAACCAATTCGACGACCGAAGAACCTTTTACTCTGGTTAAAGCTTCTCCACGAGAAGTCCAAAATTTGCCTAGGATCTGAAAATCACGGTCATGGCATTGCTCTTCGGATCGTTCCCTCAATTCATGTTGTGGTACTTTTTTTTTTCTTTCATTAGGTCCGTTTTTGCGAGCGGAAAGATTCGGGGGAAAAAAAAGAGGTCTTCACTCTGCTAGCACTCGGCCAGAATCACTTAACGAAATCAACGCAAGCTATTGCAGCTATACTCGTGAGAGTAGCGGTAATATTTGGTAAAGCTTGCTCTAATTATTTCTGAATTTTGAAACGTAGCAGACCAAATTGAGGCCGTTAGGTGTTTTCCACCTATATATAGTATTTATTGTTTGCCAAACTTTCCATTTCTTCATAGCTGTTAGCTAAGATCCTATTTATAGGTTTTACCGTGGTTTTGACGGTCAGCCACCAAAGTGGCTTCACAGCATCTTAAAACACGAAGACGAAAATGTCACCTCATCAGCGCCCGCGTCGCTTGTAGACAATTTGTGGAAAGTTAGAAACTTGTTTGAATCCCTGTGACGAGAAACCCACAGAGAACGCGCATCACTGTTTGTACTCCGCACAGCCCCCTACACGTGACCTACGTGTCGCGCGCTAATATTAGTCAGCCACTAATTTTAGCTACTAATAGTAATAGGCATATTACTATTATCAATAGCTAAAACTAGTAATTCTAACTAATATTTTAGCACTTAATATAATATATTATATATAAAAGGCTAGATAAAAAGTATAAATAG
>JAPFUP010000701.1:0-18932 GCA_030780425.1 Beauveria varroae
TAAATTTATACTTATATAATTAAGTATAACTTTAACCTAAATCTTTAACTTATTATTATTAAAGATGTCTTTCTTAAAGATATCTTATAAAGTAGCTAGCTAAGTAAATAAACTATAGAAATTAAGGAGATTATCTTAAATAAGATTAAGCTTAATAAGTATAGTAAAGAGAAAACCTATAATATTCTTACTAGTAAGTTAACTAATACTAATATTCTTATCTTAAGGCTAATTATATAATATATTCTAAGGAAAATAGGCTTTTAGAAGATAAAGCTAATAAGGAAGCCTAGTCTAATATAGAAGATAAGAACTAAGAGGCTTTAGTAGTACTAGGAGTAAGAGGATTAAAGCCTTAAGGACTAGAAGAAGGTAATCTAGTCTAATAAGACCTTTATTATTCTCCTTTACTACTAGGGAAGATATTACCTTTAGTAGTAGCTATTAGAGGCCTTCCTTTATAGCTATATTTATAAGTATTAAAAGGGCTCCTCTAAATTTATATTTTAAGGCTATTTTTCTTATAATAAGAAAGGCCTTTATTATTATTAGTAACTAAAAATAACCTAAGATTACTACTTTATTAAAAAAGTAATAGAGGAATTAAATATTAAGCTAAAGCCTCTTATAAAAAAAATAGAAATTAAATATATAAATAGGCTAGCTAGACTTTTATAATAAGCCTAGAAGGTAACCTTAATAGTATTAGAATTAATATATAAAAAAGCTCTTTTATAATACTAAAAGAGGTATTAATTAGTATATATATTAAATAAAGGTTTTAGTACTAAAGCTTATCTCTTTTACTTAAGCCTATACTATAATAAGGCTAAGAACCTTTATATAAGTAGATAAAGCCTTAATATATAATTATTATATTTAATAATATATTTATAATATTTATTAGGTTTAATAGCTTCTTTAGCTAGGTAATAGCCTTAATCTTAATCTTATTAAGCTTACCTAGCTATATTTAAAGAGGGTTACTATAAGAAAAGGTATACTAAAGAGCTACTAGGAAGCTATTATAGTATAGTAAGTAGCTTAGTAGGAATTACCTTAATTACGTATTTAGTTATAGATTAAGCGCCTACCCTAGTATATTAAGACGATTATTAAGCTTAGGGGGGTAATAAGTATAAAGAAGGAAGGTAGGGGCTCCTCCCTGCCTAATTTATATATATAGAGCCTATAGCTAACTAGCAGGGACCCCCTGGTCAGACATGACTTTTGAAAGCGACATCCGTAGTGACTACCTAATAGCCTGACTAACTATTTAGGTACTGCGCAGCTTGCCGCGCCGAGAGTGGGGGAATGCGCACGTGCGACGGGCGCGAGAGAAGGGCTCAGGTCTGAGACTTACGTTGCACCTCCAGTGTAGTTAGGTAGGTACCTACCTAAGAACCTGACCCTCTTGTGCTTGTTTTTTCGTGAACTTGGTCGAGGCGAGAAGAGAAAATATTTCGAGAGAAGGTGCGAAATGGGGGGTTATATATAGCGTCTATTCTAGTCAATGTGATCCGCACTGAGATCTTCAGCCTCGGGAAAAGGCAAATATAGGGGCCACTTCATTGTTGCAAACGTTCAACTCGCGTCTTTCCACGAACTTGTGGCCGTGCAGCATGCGCGCGCGCTGTCAGGATGTCGAGCAGTGCCCGTTCTTCTGGGTGTCAGCAGGGGGTTGAGTCGGCAGGGGAGTGGAGGTGAAAATGAGCCGCTATTAATACATACCTACGCGGGAGGGAGGTGTTTTCTGACATGCTCTCTAATATATTTTACTGTCTACTATATTGTTTAGGTATATTATAAGGAAATTACTACATTTAGTATATTAAGAAGATTCCTCATATCTTATCTGAGAAGTCTAGATCTATGCCTATATACCTTATTAATATTTTATCTACGAAAACCTATCAGAGGGCATGTCAGAAAACACCCCCTTCCCGTGTAGGTAGGTACCTTAATGGTTGCCGGGTCTGTTTTCTGTGCGGCTTGGCTGCCTCCCGCGCGCAGTGTCAGGCATGTGGTTCGCAAGAACCGGGGTCACGGCAGTACTACCTATGTACGAGCTCGGCCAAGAACGAGATGAAAGATTTCGAAAATCAGGTTTAGTCATAGAATAAGGGAAGGGTTTTCAGTCTTTTCCTTACCGTTCTGGTATTATCTAGTTCTAGCTACGTAGCTCATTAGTATAGCGCTGATCCGCGAGTAACTGTTTGTGTCCCTGGCAAGGCGCAGCAGCAGCTATTATTCGTAGTACATCGCAGCTTAGCTTGTCATGTGTGTAGGCGGCGCACGACGCTTGATGGTCATGTCACCCGCCCTTGGGTAGATCAGGCCAAGGGGGGGCCACTCAGCAGATTGATGAAACAAGGCTGTAATTCAAAGGCAGCTCATTATAACAGCTGCCAAGTTGAGCAGCAAACTGGCTCTGCGGAAACGAGACCGGGGATAAACATCTGTCGAGGTTCCTCTGCATGATCAGGCAAAGATGGTTGCTCGGTCTTTCCAAGCCGTAGAATATATGCGTGCTTGCAGCGCCAGCTGCCTACACAGCATTTGTAGTCCAGCAGTTTTGTCCCCGTCATATTGCAGCTTGTGGGGTAAAAAGTAAAGCCGGCTCCGAGGCCTCGCTGCTCTGCTTCTCCACAAAGTCGCTACAATGACAAGCCGTGGCCGGAGCACGATTGAATCTACCATCCTCGCTACACTGCTGTCTCTACCTCATATTTAGCAGAATTAAGAATATTCAAGGGATTGGTGCGCTCTGTCATCGTGGCATTTCAAGTTCAACAGCATCAATTCACTGTTACTTGTATTTACTAGCTCGGTCTAGTTGTGCTATGTACTTGGAGGCTGCCTGAGCCCCACCTGAGCCGCTCGATTGGGAAAAGGACACCACAGCAGAACAACTCGAGAGAGCTCCCACGCACGTCCCGCCACCACTCCCAACGCCGAAGCCTTCAACCACCTTGCGTCGCTGCCTACGCATTCGGCGTTGATACCTCACCACCCCATTTCTTCCACAGCAGCGTCCGCCATTTTCGTCACTATCTTCTTCTTCCTTATAACCCGCTCCCTTTTTGGCACGACTCGGTTGATTGCAGGACCATCGCGAGGCCGCTTCCACCGCCTCCTCTTCCTCCTCGCCCTCGACGACCTCAGAGGGGCCACCTAGACCTTCCGCGCCCGTCCCATCATGTCCGCCCCCGCAGGCGACGGCTTCGGCCAATTCCAGGGTCAGCCGCAACATCAGCAACCCGATGCTCCAGTCGACGCAGGCGCTGCCGGCGCCGCGCCCAAGAAGAAGAAGCGTGGCTATGCCGCTGGCGCCTTTGATGTCGCTACTGGCGCCAATGCTAGTGGCCAGATGCCGAGCGCCGCGCCACCTGCTTCCCAGTACGGCGGCTACCCCCAGCTCGACATGCAGCAGCAGCAGCAACAGCAGCAGGCTGCTGGCGGGTATCAGTACGGCCAGACATACGGCACTCCCCAGCCGGGTGCTCCTCAACAAGGCTATGGCGGATACCCTGCCCCCGACCAGGCCGCTCAGACCGGCGGGCAAGATGTCGCTGGCATCACACAGGGCGTCGCAGGTATGAACATGGGCGCCCAGCAACCGCCTCCGATGCCAATGGCTCCTCAAGCTCGCCAAGCTGCCCTCAACCAGCTCTACCCCTCGGACCTGTTGAGCCAGCCTTTCAATGTCGCCGAGCTTGATCTGGCACCGCCGCCGATCAATCTCCCTCCCAATGTAAGCTTTCACATATTCATGTTTGCGCCTTCAAGTTCTAATAATGGTTGCCTTGCAGTCTAGCGTTACTCGTTCTGAGACAGCTAATTGCCCTCCTAAATACATTCGCTCGACTCTCAATGCGGTCCCCACGACCAATTCGCTCTTGAAAAAGTCCAAGCTGCCGCTCTCACTCGTTATCCAGCCGTATGGCTCTCTCCACGACGACGAAGACAATGTTCCTGTTGTTCAGGATCAGGTCATTTCTCGCTGCCGACGCTGCAGGTCTTACATCAACCCATACGTCACATTCATGGACCACGGCCACCGATGGCGCTGCAACATGTGCAACCTGACCAATGACGTTCCGCAGGCTTTTGATTGGGACTCTGCTACTCAAAAGACTGTTGACAGATGGCAGCGACCTGAGCTGAACCACGCCGTTGTCGAATTTGTTGCGCCTCAAGAGTACATGGTCAGGCCTCCCCAGCCTCTAGTCTACCTGTTCCTCTTTGACGTTAGCTACGCCGCCATCTCCAGCGGTCTGCTCGCCACCAGTGCCCGCACGATCCTTGACAGCCTCAACCGCATTCCCAATGCCGACAGACGCACTCGCATTGGTTTTATGGCTGTCGACGCAAGCCTGCACTACTTCTCCATCCCCAAGGATGAGGACGAGAATGCGGAGACTAATATGCTTGTTGTCAGCGATCTGGAGGAGCCCTTTCTTCCTGTCCCCCACGATTTGCTCGTGCCGCTGTCCGAGTCCCGCCAGAGTGTCGAGAGGTTCCTGCAGAAGCTGCCCGAGATGTTTCAGAACAATCAGAGCAACAATTCATGCATGGGACCTGCCCTGCGCGCCGGTCATAAGCTCATCTCCTCTCTCGGTGGAAAAATTATTGTTCTGACTGCTTCTCTACCCAATGTTGGCGCTGGCAAGCTCGAGATGCGCGAAGACAAGAAGATCCTCGGCACATCCAAGGAGGGCGCGCTGCTACAAACTGGGAACAGCTTCTACAAGAGCTTTGCTGTGGAGTGCTCCAAGAATCAGGTCTCTGTCGACATGTTCTTGTTTTCGTCCCAATACCAAGACGTTGCCTCGCTCAGCAACCTCCCCAGGTACACTGGTGGTCAGACCTGGTTCTATCCTGGCTGGCACGCTTCCCGACCCGAGGATGCGCTCAAGTTTGCTTCCGAGTTCAGCGATCATCTTTCTTCCGAGATTGGTCTCGAGGCTGTTCTCCGCGTGCGCGCCACCACTGGCCTTCGCATGAACACATTCTATGGCAACTTTTTTAATCGCAGCTCCGACCTCTGCTCTTTCCCCGCTTTTCCCCGCGATCAGTGCTATGTTGTCGAAGTTGCGATTGACGAGAATCTGACCAAGAACGTGGTTTGTTTCCAGGCTGCCATTCTCCACACAACTTGCAACGGCGAGCGTCGCATCCGCGTCTTGACCATCGCTCTGCCCACGACCACTAACCTATCAGATGTTTACGCCTCGGCTGACCAGTGCGCTATCACAACCTACTTTACCCACAAGGCCGTTGAGAGAGTCCTTAGCAGCGGCCTGGACGCGGCCCGCGACGCGCTGCAAGCCAAGGTTACAGAGCTCCTTCAGACTTTTAGAAAAGAGCTAGCTGGTGGCAGCATGGGCGGTGGTCTGCAGTTCCCTGCCAATCTGCGTGGCCTGCCCATACTGTTCCTCGGTCTGATGAAGAATGTCGGTCTTCGCAAATCGGCGCAGATCCCCACTGATATCCGATCTGCGGCACTCTGTCTGCTCTCCACCCTACCCGTGCCTCTACTGATGCGCTACATTTACCCCCGCTTGTACTCGCTGCACGATATGCCTGACACGGCCGGCATCACTGATGGCGAAACTGGACAAATTGTGCTGCCGCCGCCTCTGAACCTCGCCTCTGAGAGGCTGGCCTCACACGGCCTGTACCTGATTGATGATGGACAGACGCAGTTCCTCTGGGTTGGCCGCGACGCCGTCCCCCAGCTTGTTGCCGATGTCTTTGGCGTCGACGACCGCGCGAATATTCATGTCGGTAAGGGCCGCGTACCCGAGCTGGAAGGAGATTTCAACGAGAGAGTACGTGCCGTGGTTCAAAAGAGTAGAGATCACCGCTCCCTCGGTGTTGGCAGCATTACGGTGCCTCATCTGTATATTGTGCGCGAGGATGGCGAGCCTAGTTTGAAGCTGTGGGCGCAAACACTGTTGGTAGAGGACCGGGCGGACCAGAGCGTCAGCGCCGCCCAGTGGCTGGGCATTTTGCGAGAGAAGGTATGTGGACACCTGTGAGACGTGGCATTTTTAGGAGGCTCGGACTAACGATTTTACTACCCAGGTTGTGCAGTAATTCTATTGACCAGTATGCGTAGCCATGTCGGTCAATCAAAAGTTTCGCGGTCAAGAGGTGCAGTTGTAGATTCAAGACGGCATGATCAATGAAGGGGGTTAAGCAAGAGGCGCATGATATATTTTGGCTGAGGAGGATGACGTTGAAAAGAAAGAATACTAGATCAATTCGACGCTTTTGTGTTAACCTGCAAGAACTCTAAAATGGTGAACAGGTAGCTATTGTTGGTCATAATTGATGGTAGGTGGTAGCTCGCTACAGTTAGATGATGAAGTCTTCATAGCCAGCCAGCAGATGAATCGCAATGATGTCATTTGCCTGTCTCAGCGCGTTGAGGGGAGTACTCATTCCATCGGCGGGCTGCGAAGGAGGAGGGACTAAGCAGGGGCACAGCACAGTGACCAATGAAGGCTTCGACTACGCGCTGGGCTACGAATACAACAGACGCGGCCAGCAAGTGGAGCTCTGGCAGGACGGGAATTGGACTGGCCCAGGAGTGATCTTATTTGCAAGTGTGCTAACTCAAGAGGTTCGTCTATGATTCATAGAATATTTTCATGTCTAACTGTATGATGCTACTAGATGAGGCGGGCAAATAACCAGGGGAAGGTGCAGTGCAATATCGGTTTCGGAGGCGTCTTCGTCCAAGGCCCAAAGTTGGCGGTGGTGAAACGTGTGTGGAGCTACGCCTCTGTAACACGCGATGTGGGCATGCCTTGGGGCTCAGGAGGGAAGGGGGCGCATGTTCAGCAAGAGGCGGGATTGGGCGACACAGAAAACGAGGATGGATAGATTGCGATACGTAATCTTGTAAGGGTATGGAAAGGAGGTAGGGTCAATGGCACGTCCGTCACTGTGGTTTTTCTTTGCCAGATAGCTTCAAATTTTGGCCTGTTGTCGAATTGTCCTCTGGTTCAGTGAGGGCTCAGTACCTATTCACTTCCCCGGTAGCGTCATAGGACGGGTGTGTTAAAGCTCTAGGAGTGCGTCGACGAATCTGCGCTTGTGTCTCAAAGGAACAACTTTGGACGAACCGGATCTGGTATTGGTATTCCTTGTCAAAATTCGTTTCTTGTATCTGGCGAGCCCGGTCCTTGCCGATCTGTCAATGCCGGCTAGCTTTGGGAGCTCGGGCAGACTTTTGGTACAACGCTTCGCGAGAGGCGAAGCTGACTGCTCCTGGCGCGTGTCGGAGTTGAGGCACAAACTCCACAGATATAAAAGGGCCAATGCTGGATGCAGGAGGTAACCGCCGGCGCAAGCAGGCACTAGACCAACAAGTGGACCTACGGGGTAAATTTTCTTGGAGCCGCTGTTGGATATTCGTCTCGCAGCTATCGGAAACTCTGGCAAAGTTGACTCTCGCAAGACCGGATTTGGTGATTGTGTGCGCTCTGCTCCCGTTTCTTCCTACCAAAATCTGTGGCTCGTGTCAACGAGCTATATATCAGCAGGTATCGATACAATACTTGTAAGTTGAGCAGCTTTTTCTTTTCCTACTTGAGCTGCGAGAGGTGGTTGTTGGTCCAGCATCGTGCCTCCCTGCAGACTGTTTGTTTGGGTTCCTGCCCTCAGTGTCCTTTCTTCTTTCTGCTCTTCGTCTACGGCTATGCGGCTCATTATCGTCATGCTCGACTCTGCACGACGTCTGGTGCCTGGCCGTGCCTGAGTTGTCCCTCTAATGCACGCAAGCATTGCAGTGAGCGGCCTGCTTCTACGACCTGTTGCGCAGTTCTAAAACAAGGACCCCGCGTTGCGAGCGTCGAAAAGCTTTGGCGCTGAGCCTCTGTGCTTGGGCTTGGCCTGTCACTGAATCGGTTCCCAAAGTTGGGGGACTCGCACCACACAGACCGGGCTAGGTGGAAGGCCAGAGCTCAGCAAAATTGCTACCAGCATCATCATCTTCTTCATAGCCAAACAGTGTTGGCTTGTTACTGCCGAAGAGGCTTTTGCTGTGTCAAGCTGGCCTGGCAAAGCGCTGCAGAGCGGGACGGCCCTGTCTTGGGTCAGGTCCCCGGTTGATACCTAATTACTGTTCAACTAGTTAACTAGTACCTGGCGCGGATTGTCTTATCCACACGGCGATTCAGGTTGCGCTGCGTTATGCTGTGCCTGGGCCCTGCTCCTCACACTTGTTATCCCTAGCCAATTTCTGATGCACCGAACGGCTCAAGCCGACAAGACGTACAAGGCAAACGTTGAAGTACACCAGTCCGCGAGATTTTCCTATCATCTGTTTGCTCGTTGCTTCTGCGTAACCTCCGTTACTAACCGGTTCCCTCCCGACGCCACAGATTGATTCTAGCTGGTGGGGCAAAAAACGCTGTGTCGCTCTGTTACACGAAAGCGCAAACAAAAGGAGAGAAAATAGAAAGCAACCAGAAGTAACTCATATTGGCACGCCAGCCTCGAGATCACCCGCCACTCAACCACTACATATTTTCTGGGCGTTCTACCCAGCAAAATTGTCGAGCACGTCTGTTCGTGTCGGGGCGATACCCTGGGGCAGCGAGAAGCTCCCGTCCCTCCACAACACGAGGCCCGAGCGGGGAACTTTTGGTCCATTCATCATTCAAATAAACCCCTCCACAGAGCTCAGCTTTCTCTCATCGACGGCCCTGAATTCTCGTCCTGGCGCTTGCACCCTTGGCCGACTGACAAGCTGCTTTCCTGAACCTAGAAACTCTTTTGAATCCTCACACTGATACATCGTTTGTACGAAAACTTTAGTCTGGTCATCATAATTCGGCAGAAGCGACACCTTGGCCGGTATCTTGACCGATTGCGCTACCCCGCCGCCATCCATCATGTCCCGCGCAAACCCTCCCAGTAACGCCTCGGCGTCGCGTAAAATCTCCTTCAATGTCAGCGAACAGTACGATATTCAGGACGTCGTTGGTGAAGGGGCTTACGGCGTTGTCTGGTGAGTACTGTGTCCGGCCCCTACGAAGCTGCCACCGCTCACTGGCCGTTTCTGCCTTCAGCTCCGCCATCCATAAGCCATCTGGCCAAAAAGTAGCCATTAAGAAGATTACACCCTTCGATCATTCCATGTTCTGCCTTCGAACCCTCCGCGAAATGAAGCTTCTTCGGTACTTTAATCACGAAAACATCATTTCCATTCTCGACATCCAGAAGCCCAGAGGCTTTGATTCGTTCAACGAAGTCTATCTCATTCAGGTGAGCTCAGTCTAACACCGCCGTTCAAGTCTCTCAGCCGGCAAAGGCAGCCAATCATGAATCGCCCCCTAACGCTCTGCAGGAGCTCATGGAGACCGATATGCACCGAGTCATTCGCACCCAGGTGCTTTCCGACGACCACTGCCAATACTTCATCTACCAGACCCTACGGGCCCTCAAGGCTATGCACTCGGCCAATGTGCTGCACAGAGATCTCAAGCCCTCCAACCTGCTCCTTAACGCCAACTGCGATCTCAAGGTCTGCGATTTCGGTCTTGCCAGATCCGCCGCTTCGCAGGAAGACAATTCTGGTTTCATGACCGAATACGTCGCTACCCGCTGGTACCGTGCACCAGAAATTATGTTGACCTTTAAGGAGTATACCAAGGCCATCGACGTCTGGTCTGTGGGCTGCATCCTCGCCGAGATGCTGAGCGGGAAGCCCTTGTTCCCCGGCAAGGATTGTATGTGATTCCTTTAGACTTGACTTGCTGCTCAAAACTGATCTATGTGCAGATCACCACCAGCTTACCTTGATTCTTGACGTTCTTGGCACCCCCACCATGGAAGACTACTACGGGATCAAGTCGCGCCGCGCTCGTGAGTATATCCGCTCGCTGCCCTTCAAGAAGAAGGTCCTTTTCCGCACGCTATTCGCCGACACGTCTGATCTGGCCCTCGACCTGCTGGAAAAGCTCCTCGCCTTTAACCCCGTGAAGCGAATCACGGTTGAGGAGGCTCTTAAGCACCCGTATCTGGAGCCTTACCACGACCCCGAAGACGAGCCGACCGCCCCTCCGATTCCCGAGGAGTTCTTTGACTTTGACAAGCATAAGGACAACCTGAGCAAAGAGCAGCTGAAGCAGCTCATCTACCAAGAGATCATGCGGTAAAAGGTTGCTATCATTGGGGTCATTAGCTCGCTATCTGCAAACACCCGCGCAAACTTGGGGCTGAGAGGCTGCGGGGCCCATCAGGCTGGACCTTGGGTCGCGGGAAAAAGTGCAATTCATATGGCAATTGCGGATCGATGCATGTCACTCAAATACACCTGTCTACTAGTTATCAGGACGAAGAAGCAAGAAAGCGGATATACACCGATTTGGATGAAATACAGAATGCCACACGCGAGCAGAAAGAGACGGCATGACGGACTTTTCTCCATTCTATAGTTTGAGCATTTGGTTTTCTTTGTAGAGAGGGCTCTGTCGAATTTTGATAATGAGTCACATTACCCATTTCACCTGATCTGGCTCCAGTCCCGCGCTTGTCGTGCATAGCGTGAATCGGGAGAAGGACAACGTACTCCACAGGTGTTCCAAGAAGAGTGGCTGATGACATGCGAAATGAGAGAGAATAAGGAAGAGTAAGAAGAAAAATGAGAGGCCCAGAAGCGAAGTAGAGAAGAAGAGCCTCGTATACAGAAGTGTGAAAGATTTAGTACATAGTTAACAGGTCTCTGGAACTAGCGGCGTTTGTTCTTGTCTATATTGTCACCCACTTGCCCCGCCAAGATCAAGCCATTTGTGCCCCACCTGGCGACAGCTGTTCATGACGGGCCTTCTCTGATTGAGAAACGTAGCTTAGTCTTTTCCTCTCGCCAACTCTCACGAGCATATACTCCTGTCTTCACATACTGATGACGGACGAAAAGTGACTGTCTCACAATCCCGCTCGAGACGGCCACTCATAAGTTACTTTCCTACAGAGCAGAGCCTACACTACAGCAACGTTCTCGTCAAGAGGTATTTGTCTGACCTAGGCGACACCAGCGAGACCCGGGAAGGGAGGGCATATACACGCAACTTTTCCATGCACACATGCATGGATATCAGCATACAAAATGTTTGGCCTAATACGACGGTTCTCTAGTGAAGACACGGATGTCAACCAGAGCCAAGACGACCGCGACCAGCGCGAGCACAAGGATGGCGTCCGCGACGTCTTCAACCCGCCACGGCACACGGCCAGCCCGTTCCGCCCCCCCCCGCTCGACCCCATCGTCCTGCACGGCTACAAGGACGGCACGCCCGCCTCGTCGCGGCTGCTGAGTCACGCCGTCGCCGAGGAGATTCGTAACTTGGTGCCCGAGCGGCTGCGCATCGCCGAGGGCTGGAATCTCGTCTACAGCCTGGAGCAGGACGGGTCCAGCCTGAGCACGCTGTATCAGAAATGCAGAGCCTATGAGGGGAGGCGCGTGGGGTTTGTGCTGGTCGTCCAGGACCAAGAAGGCGGGGTAGGTCTTTCTTTTCTGAGTTTTCGCGACTCTGACTGCAGGAGACCGTAGAGACGAGGGGCTGACAGGAATTGCATCAAAAATAGACCTTTGGCGCTTACCTCTCTGAACATCCACACCCGTCACCGTCGTACTTTGGCAACGGCGAGTGCTTTCTGTGGCGTGCGTCGACGCTGGCCTCACTACCTCTGCCGCCGTCGGCCGACACGACGAACCTGACGCGCAGCACCACGCTGTCGGCGCACAAGCCGTCGGCGCTGCGCGATAACACCGCCACGTCCGGCTCCCTCGAGACGATCCGCTTCAAGGCTTTTCCCTACAGCGGCCTAAACGACTTTTACATGAACTGCGAGGCTGGCTACCTGAGCGTCGGCTCGGGCGGCGGCCACTACGGCCTGTGGCTGGACGATTCGCTCGACGTCGGCCACAGCTCCACGTGCGAGACGTTTGGCAATGAGCCGCTCAGCGACGTCGGGCATAAGTTCAGCGTCGTAGGCGCTGAGCTCTGGGTTCTTGGTGCGTAGCGCAGGGGGCGCGGATGTCTTTGCGGTGGAGGTTGTATTAAAATGGGCACGTATTCGGTGTTGATGGCGTTTGACTTGACTTGAAGAAAGAACGACCATATACCTAGGCATGCTGGATTTGAGAGAAGGGGTCTGTGGCTTAAAAGGTCGTGATGTTTGGGTTAGTCGGGCAGGAAAAATTTCTTCACTCTTGTCTCTCTGGGCTTGGTTAGTATACTAAAGACAACAAGGATACACAAAATAGTACATGCTATTGATGATTCACGTTACTGCTATTCGTGCTTCGAAATCGGCTATGCCCTCCAACACGCCCTCCGGACTTGGTTTCGCGGCGCACACATCCGGAGAGAAGCCAAATGTATCGACTAAAAAGTCCCTCGTCGTTGGCCCAATCGTGGCGATGAGCGTCTTTCCATCCCGCCGGCTTGGAACAGCCCAGCCCGCGTCGTCCAGCATCCCCAGCGCACGCAGCATGCTGTCGCAGCCCGTTGGCGAGAAGACGACGACCCACCGCTCCGGGAGCCCCTCGAGCGCGTGTCGCACGCCCGCCGCGGTGGCCCGTAGCTCCGCGCCAAAATCAGCGGCAAACGACTCCATGACGCCGGTGCCGTACACGACCTCCTCCGTTACCTCAATTCGGCGGTCCGCTGGCAGCCCGGGATCCATCAGCGTCCGCGGGATGACGTCGCGTCGCTGCTCGCCGACCAAGAACAGCAGCGGCGGCTTCGTCGGCCAGTCGCGGTATCGCGCGCCGTGGTGCGCGAGCACATGCTGCGCCAGCGCCTCGCCGTTGCCCGTGTGCTCGCCCGAGACCTGCAGCGGCGCAGGGACGGCGCGGAGCGCGCGCGTGGTGGCCGGGCCGACGCTGTAGACGGGCACGTCGTCGAGGTGCGGCCATGCGGGCGCCTGGCGAGGCTTCTCGGCGCAGACGACGTGGGCGAAAGCTTCAACGGCGCGCTGCGACGTGAAGATGAGGCCGCCGTAGGAGGCGCTGGGGCAGCTGCTGATTTGGCGCGCCAGGAGCAGGTCGCGGAGTGTGGCGAGGCCGGCGTCGTCGAAGCGGTGTCGCATCACAGGCACGAAGATTGGGGCGGCGCGGCGTCCGTGGGGTAGCTGTGCAGCGGTGAGATAGTCGTGGTATGAGTCGCCCGGGGTTGAACGAGTCTTGAGGAGAAGCACGGGCACTGGAGGCTCGTCTTTTGCTGGTTGGGCAGCCATTGATATGGAGGGACCGGGTAGTTATACAGTGTGTGTGTCGGGATTATTGGAGGAAATACTCCAATTGACGCCTGGTCAGCGAGGTTGGGGAAAAGCAAGTCATGATTATTGCAGTGTTGAAGTTGAGGTACGGGTAAAGCTGGTGGGTCTAGTCGCGAACACTTTCCCTGAAGCAGGACTTGAGTGTTTGCGGTTATTTTTTATAGCGAAATTGATATTTTAAGAAAGTTCCGAGATTGTTGAATGACCTCGAGCTCATCTGAATTATCTCATTCCCATTACGATATGCTTAGCTCCGTCGTCGAACAGTAAAACGTAGTCTATGCCTGCAGAGCCAGTGGGGCGCAAGTTAATCGCCGCTTTGCATTATAAATCTGCACCAAGTCGCGACAGCACTATTACTCAGAATTTACACAACTACCATTCTGCTGGCTAGCAAAATTAATTACGTACTTAACCGTGTACTATTAGCATACATCAGAGATAACAATGGCGGAGGAAGCGAGAGGGGATACCGTCGGAGCTGCGCCAGCAGTCGCGGCGCAAACAGGAAAGCAACCAAAGTACCCCAATGGCATTGTGCTGGACAAAGACGGCAAGCCGTGAGTCTCTGCCCTCCGAAGTCATGAACTCGAGTCATTGAATCTCACCATAATTTCGCCTCTCAGGTGTCGATCATGTACCTCCGGCGCCGCGTTCTCGGCATGGGCTGCGCAAACCAAGAAAAGGGTGAAGGGCGACAAGGACACCGCCACCGCCGTCGCCGCCGCGACGACGACGGCGACCGAGGCCAACTCCCGAGCCGACTGCCCGCCCGACGTCGAGATGCTGGGCCGTAGCTCGTGGACGCTGCTGCACAGCATCGCGGCGGCATACCCGGACGCCCCATCGCAGACCCAGCAGGCCGACGTGCTGCGCTTCGTGGACCTCTTTGCTAAGCTGTATCCGTGCTGGGTGTGCGCCGACGACTTTCAGTCGTACATTGCCCGGCGGGTGCCCAAGGTTGCGAGTCGCGACGAGTTTGGGCAATGGCTTTGCGGTGCGCACAACGACGTCAACAGGAAGCTGGGCAAGAAGGAGTTTGACTGTTCCAAGTGGCTGGAGCGGTGGAAGACGGGGCCCAAGGACGGCCGATGCGATTGAGGAAAATTTACAAGGGAGCGACAAGATCCAATGTTGGTCCGATGGTACGATATGTGTATACCATGTATTTTTAGAATGGGTTCAGGGGTAGATGGCGTTTATGGGTTGAGGGCGCCGGTTGGTTGGTATGACGATGCTCTGAAAACCAGCCCACGCACCACACGATGATAGATAAGGGATTTGGCATGGAACCAGCGGTCAGCAAGTAGAAAAAGGCAGGCTTATCTCTTCACTCAGCGTTAACACAATGACAAAATTATGCACTGACAGAAGCTTGTCAAGCAAGTATGCGTTGTTACAAAGTTGAATGTCATCTGTTGAAGAATCACCAGTTCGTTTCCGGCCCGACTTGTCGTCAGTGGGGGCAAGGAACTTGGTGTGGCGCCACCTCGCTGGATGGCGAGAATTGGCAACATTTGCATCACGATTTCCGGAGCTGCTCGGAGCTAAAGGAACACGGTAGTTGTTGGCTGCTAGGATCAGAGGTGGATGCTTTCTTCTCATCCAGATTCATTTCTTTCCTCAGAATATAAAAATCGTCTTTCTACCTCGTAGCCCGACCGACAACACAACACTCCGACTTCTCTCACTTGGAAGCGTCATACACTTGTCAGGCAACGCTCGATTCAGTTCGCTCCACTTATACTACGACTCTTGTTCTGTCACGACTCACGGCACCTTCGAATACGGTGACTGCGGCAATTTCGTCTCGCACAATGACGGACATTAGAGTGAACAACCTCAAGGCGCCGGTTGACGTCGCTGAATACCTGTTTCATCGGTTATATGAAATTGGTGTTCGCTCTGTTCATGGCGTTCCCGGCGACTATAACTTGGTCGCTCTCGACTACCTCTCCAAAGCAAACTTGAAATGGATCGGAAGCGTCAATGAGCTAAACGCAGGTAAGCACTCTGTCGGTAACTCTATATCATCTATTGGCTGAAGCTCACATCGGATTCTGTAGCTTATGCTGCTGATGGCTACGCTCGAATCAACACGGTTGGCGCTCTCATCACAACCTTTGGTGTTGGTGAACTCTCCGCCCTCAACGGCATCGCTGGAGCCTACTCCGAGCATATCCCCGTGGTGCACATTGTCGGGTGTCCCTCCACTCGTTCTCAGAAGCAGGGCATGCTTCTCCATCACACCCTGGGCAACGGCGACTTCAATGTCTTTGCAAACATGAGCTCCCACATCTCCTGCAACGTCGCGAAGCTCAACGACCCGCAAGACATTGCCGTCTTGATTGACCACGCTTTGCGCGAGTGTTTCGTCAAGTCGCGTCCGGTATACCTCATGCTGCCGAGCGACATGGTGACTGCCAAGATCGAGGGCGAGAGACTGGAGACGCCCATTGATCTGTCCGATCCCAGCAACGATCCAGAGCAGGAAAAGTACATTGTGGATGTCATCTTGCGATATCTAGAGTCTGCGAAATCCCCCGTTATTCTGGTCGATGCGTGCGCGATCCGCCATCGCGTCTTGAGTGAAGTCCACGACCTCATCGCCAAAACCAACCTGCCCGTCTTCGTGACACCGATGGGTAAGAGCGCGATCAACGAAGATCATTCGAATTTTGGTGGCGTTTATGCGGGCGAGGGCTCTCAACCTTACAGCGTCAAGAAATTTGTCGAGTCCTCCGATTTGATTCTGTCCATCGGCACTCTACAGGTACCGTGTTGATCCATGCCACTACTGTTGTAATGCTCTTGGCTGACATGTTTCCAGAGTGATTTTAATACTGCAGGTTTCTCTTTCCGCACGTCCAAGCTCAATGTCATCGATTTACATAGCGATCATTGCATTATTCACTACTCAACGTATCCTGGTGCTCGGATGAAGGGTGTTCTCCGCAGGCTCAACGCCGCTCTGGAACCCAGCAAGCTCTCCGTAACCCAGGTAGCAGCTTTCAAAAATGAAGTTCAAGAAAATGACGATGGAACACCAACTATCACTCAGGCCTGGTTCTGGCCGCGCGTGGGCGAATTCTTCGCCAAGGACGACATTGTTGTTACAGAGACGGGTACTGCAAACTTTGGCATCTGGAGCTCCAAATTTCCTTCTGGAGTCACTGCTCTCAGCCAGGTTCTGTGGGGTAGTATTGGCTGGTCTGTCGGTGCTGCTCAGGGAGCTTGCATGGCGGCCAAGGACATGGGAAGCAAGCGACGAACCATTCTGTTTGTCGGAGACGGATCATTCCAACTCACTGCTCAGGAGCTCAGTACAATGATTCGACACGGGCTCAAACCTATCATGTAAGTGAGCGTATTATTCAAAGGTATCAAGTTTCTAACTCGTTTACAGCTTTCTTTTGAACAATGATGGCTACACAATTGAGAGGTACATTCATGGAATGGAAGCTGAATACAATGACATCAACGGTTGGGACTATACCGCTCTTGTTGACGTCATGGGGGGCTCCAAAACCGCTGCCAAACATGTCGTCAAGACCAAGTCTGAGCTTGAAAAGCTCTTGACCGATTCAACCTTCGACTCGGCCGATGGCCTTCAATTCGTGGAAGTCATCATGCCCAGAGACGACGCGCCATCTGCGCTGATCACAACGGCACAGGCCAGTGCAAGGACAAATGCAGAACAAAACTAATGAGCCAAAGGCAATTTCTTAGTCCAGGATTTAATTAGATGTATAGACTTAACTCAAGTATGGATTTTTTTTCTTTTTCGTAACTGGTGATTCCACAAGAAGCGGGATTTGTGCCTGGATCAATTATTTACAGCGTAGGTAATGTTTCGCTGGGTATCCACACCCCTGGCCGCGCCAAAGAAAAACTTGACTATTCCAACCTCTCACATCGAATGCACCTGTGACAGCAGTCATTTGAAAAGGTCACTCCGGAGCAAAACTGAACTCATCTATACAAGATTCAAAATGAGCGAAAATCAAAACAAGCGAAAACAAGGGTCTTCGGGCGCCAGCCCAGCTCACAAGAAGAGCAAGGTGAACAACCCTGGCGCTAGATCACAGCTGGCTTCGCTGGCTAACAATATTCTGCTGATCCCAGGGAAGCACTGGAGGGAAGTGGAAAACGCCACAGCAAAAGGCGAAGATGGCCGGTCGGGTTGAGATGGGCAGCTCTCTCGATGTTGGCGATGAGGGCATCTGGGTCACATATGCCAGAGGCATGAACACAAGAGCGTTCAAAGAGTTTTCGGAGCTTTGTGATGAGGTATGGTTTATTGAGTAAACTCTTCCAGTTCATACGTGGGGGAAGATTCGGACTTAGAGCTAACACTTCAGTTATGCAGTATGGAGAGGGCATGTATGGTATCGCAAAGTCATCTGACGAGCACGAAAACGTCAACGAGGAAGAGGAGGAGCTGGACATCGAAGCCTCGATTGAGAAGGAGCTTGCCGCCATGAGAGCGCCTCGCGGAAAATCTGCGAAAAAGGGGGTGTTCAGGCCTATCAGCGCAGGCATCGAGTGTGTCTTCTTCATGAAGACGCTCAAGCCGGTGGAGCCAGATGCACTGGTCCGAAAAATGTGCGAAGACGCACGGAAGTGCCTGGATCCCAGGGAGCGCAAGTGTAGATACATCAATCGCCTTACACCAGTCTTCGACACGGACAAGGCGACGGACAAGGGCATTGAGAGGGTTGCCCGTCAAGTGCTGGCATCCTACTTCAAACTCATTCCCGAGAGCGAGAGCAGCGCGACCGAGGAAGCGGCAACGAAGGGTGCACCAGCCCCAAAGACTACGAATAGTGCTGGAAAGCCTTTTACAGTAAGAACTTGGGCACTCATTTGACTATTAGGGAGATTTGCTTTACTAATATTGAACGCGCACGCAGTACGCTATTCGACACAATATTCGCAACCATAACACCTTCAAGTCAGATGAGGTGATTAAAAAGATTGCTGGTCTGGTTGACATCAAGCACAAGGTCAACCTATCAAATGCAGACAAGGTGATTCTGGTGGAGATTTTCCAAGTACGTATTTGCTACAATCACATTGGCCGCCTAGCCATTCCGTATCGAATGCAGGCCGTCGTAAATCCTTATCAAAGCTTAGGTATCGTACTAACAATTTGACGTTATACAGCTGTTTTGCAGTGTCTCCGTCGTCGACGGGCCGCAGTGGGAAGAGTTCAAGCGCTACAACCTGAACTCGCTCTATGGAATGACTCCAAAGCAAAAGAGTGGCGCAATCCAAGGCGATGCCGGGAAATCGTTGGGAAAAAAGGAGCATGGTGAGGCGTGAGAAGATTATTACTTCGGCAGCCGAATTCGAGAAACCCACTGTAGCTGCATGGCCCACCTTGGCAGCAACAGGTTGGCTATGAGCATGAGGAATGGATTTGCATTGGAGTTAGACCGGGTACCGGCTGTCTATACGAGGCTGAAACGTATCTAATGTCGGCTTGCTTGTGTATGGTGTATTAGTGATTAGATGTTCAACCTAAGCTTAAAGCAGCATATCTAGTAAGATAAAAGTAGACTCGTTAAAATTTTAATATAAGCTTAGTAGTAAGTAGTCTATTAAATACTATTAAATACTATTAGTAT
>JAPFUP010000705.1:0-14005 GCA_030780425.1 Beauveria varroae
ACTGATTGTTGGGATGTCTGGTTTGTATGGCGTGGTGAAACAGGCAAGACTCGGGATGGAAAGCCGGGCAGGTCTCCCGACGACGTTAAACGAGCTGGTGGAATGTGGGCGCGAGGCTTTCAGCTCCTTGATCAACTTACACCCGAGCAGCTTGAAGCAGGAAGCAGTCTCTGGACGCACACCAACAACCCGGGTGGAACTAGAGATGTCACGCAGTATGTGTCGACCAGTACATCCCTTACTGGTGCCATCACCTTTGCTGTTCGACCTTCGCCAGAACATGCGCAAGAGGTTGGATATCTCTATCGGATCCGCACCAACTGGGCTATGGTTGATGTGAACTTGTCTCTGCAGAATATTTCTCCCTACCCAGCCCAACAAGAACAAGCTGCCGTTCAAGGGATTCCATGGGACCAAGTCCTAGGCTGGTACGAGGTACGTGCCGCCGATCTAAACCGCATTCTGGGTGCAGAGGATCCTATCAGCCAGTTGGGCCGCTTCACACGGAATCCCGACTTTCGTCCAGACTCAACAGACCCTAGCGGCGCTCAGCCGCAGCTTGCTGGGCTTCAAAATGCTGTTCAGGGACGTCACGGAGCCTGGGAGGCATATGTAGGACAGTCTGCAGCCAGTAATCTGAGACAGTTCATCAGAGAACATGGGCCCCAAACAGAAGCAGCAGATCAGACCACACTCAGCAGCCTCGACTGGTCTGCGATTGAAATCCCGGGTCATCTACGAACAGCCTTGGGCCAGGGCGCTGCAAGTGCAGCGCAGTGTGCCATGGCACTGGCAGCAGTTGTCGTATCGTGGCGCCACGATGAGCTGAAAAGATCTATTCCATGGCATGAAGTAGACCGCCGTGATACTACCAGTATGTCGGTTTGTTCGACAACGCTGTACCTGACCTAACACAGGATAGGCAATTTCAACAAGAAAGTCTGTGGTAGACTTGCGGCTGCAGTCAGAGACAAGGCCGACAATGAGAAACCTACTGTTAAAGTGTGCGACGAGCCACAATCCGGTGGAGAATGCATTTCTATAGCGACACCACCCCAATCTTGCGGTATGTTTCCTTCGGCTAGTGCCTATTGATAACGTAAACTGCTCGTGGAACTAAACTTTCTTTTCTTTGCTAATCGAAATATTTCACTAGTGCCTATTCCTCTAGAATGGAATGACAGGGCGTCTACGATTCTCCTCAGCGCATCCGCTGGAATATGCCAATTCTTTTTGTAAGACCCTTGTATACCGTCACACGATTCCGTCGTTACTGTTCTTTCATTTAACATAAAGCCATGAAACTGGAACTAATAATCTGTTAGCGATTATAACTGCGCCGGTGCCTCATTTCAATCCTCTTTTCCAGGCAACGATCGTTTGGACGAGTTCGATGAGGGTCGTTTTGACAACATGATTAGTTCCATTCGTTGTGACAACACCAGCCCAGAACCTCAGATTGAAAGGCCGCCAGTCATTGAAATCACTGAGCCGGATGTCTGCATTGCCAAGCCCCGCCCGTTGGCCGAGATTCTCTGGGTCATGATCAATGACATCGATGGGGAATCGCCAGGTGACCTCTTCGGCAGCATCCATGCTACAGATGACTTGGGCCTTCAAATAATTTACAATGTTGAGAAGGCTGATTCCGTGTCTATCGAGCCGCGAGACATGATCGATTTGCGCACATCTCGGCCTCTTGCGGCGAATGGGGATTTCATCATCGACCTAGATCTCTGGGACAGAGACAGGGACGCGTCTCCACACGACCAAGTAAGCAAGGGCCAGATTTCATGGAAAGCCCACGATCAGACAAACGAGTACGACACGCCTATTCAGAAGGAGATCAGCGGCGAATACGGCAAGGCGACCGTAGACTATATCGTGATGAGCAGTGCGACAAGGGTGGTGATTCAGGTAATTATGCTCGATGGAGACGGAGAGAAACCCGCCGACGTCTTCGGCAGAGTCAGAGTATCCAGCCGCTATGTCCAGCGCGACCTATTCAACAAAGAGAGCGGCAATAGCATTGAAGTATACCCTGATACAGTCATCCCGTTGAAGAGGGCTACAATGGCCGTTCCGATGCTGGATACCCTCAAAATTCATGTGGACCTTTGGGACCATGACTCTGACTGGTCACCCAACGACCAGATAGCGTACGGAGTTGAAGAATTCCATCCACAGTTGTCGGGCTCAGAAAAAAGGCAAGTTTCAGGAGAATACGGCAAGGTTGAAGTGTCAGTTACCTGGGGAGTAGACCAGCCTCAGGGGTGCTAATCATCTACAAACGGCAATATGAGAGGTGCACGGATTTTGAATAGACTTTGAATATTTCGACTCAGATCTGGCTCCAAATTTGATTTGACTAGGAATAAGAGAACTATAAGTTGACTTCATTCGACTTGCTTTTTGTTCCTTCAATCAATTCGACCCCTTAAGTCCTTTAGCATTCCAAGCATAACTGACCCTTGATTCTCGCTAGTATGTTCGACATACAGGCGTCGCATACCTACAACAATACTTCGCCGCCCGCCCGAGGTGTCAATTCACGCTGCGACAACACCTGGGGTCACGCAATAACTTAGTTGATCAGAATTAGATATATATTTCGGTGTAATCTACACCTAACCGAGCGTAACTTTTGTCGACAAACTGTAGATAACCTACCCACCAGCGCCTATTTTTGGTTTCGGACGCCTCGGCTGCGCAAAGATGACATAAGCAGGCACAAGATCGTGTGCGTATTACAGCTTTCCATGCGTTACTTCTCTTGGGACTATTACATGCCATCAGCACTCTGTTAAATGACATGTCAGGCAACGGCTCTCTACAATAATAACTCAAATCACCTAGTCCTCAAGTAACATTCAAGTTCGTCACAAGTCATACGCAATGAGGTATAGGCGCCCAGATATCTATTCTATTGAATCCAGCTAACTCCGTTCTAATAAAATAAAAGTGCACCAAATGAGCTTCAGGAAGATGGCTTTCCTGCTAATCTGACCCGTAACGCCTTGCCACTACCACCTCCTGACCTCGCTCTCGACTTCCGAGTGATCGTCGACCTCAACCCGCTTGTTTCTCTCGGAGTTGGTCCTTTCGGTCAGCGAAACTGGATATCATTCTCTGGCGGCTATTTTGCTGCGACGTGGGGAAATGGCACCATTGTGCCTGGCGGCCAGGATAATCAGCTCGTTTTAGCCGAAAGTCTTAGTACTGCCGTCGAGACTTCATACCTGTTGAAGACAAACGATACAATTCCGGCCTATATTAATGTGAAGACAAGTGGATGGCGGACTGGTTCTAAAGAGGTGATGGAAAGACTGTTTGACCCGGAGCGGGTGAGCCATGTGACGCCGAATGAATATTACTTCAAACTTCATATCAAACTTGAGACGGGCGATGAGAGATACAGGGACATCGTCAATACCGCCATGTGGGTAGCAAGTGGCGCGAGACTTGGCAATCGCGTGGTCTATGATGCGTATCGCGTTGTTTAAGTCACACACGATGGAACCTTGTCCACCTATGAAGAGGAAATGATATCTGTTTCAATTGAACCCATTCGTGCATACTGTGCGCCTACTTCACCTGCTTGAGCATCGGGCACAATAGAGTAAAAATGTAAATGATGCTACATTATCGATCTCACATCATTTCTCAGGCCAATGTGTTAGATGGGTTCCTAACAACTCTTCTATTTAACCTATGGCGGGTTTTTGACGAACTCTGATGATTTATCCCGCACACCAGTCATCGGTTCAGTCATGATAGGCAGGCCCTGGTGCAAATGCAAGTATACGGGCAATCCACTTGGTATTAATCTCGATGCCCCGTAGAGGCGGAGGTTGGATCGGCCCTCGGGAGGAGTAAGGTAAGTTGGTGCATGGCTTCTTGGTTTGCTGGTCTTCTTGAGAACGTCGCGACAGCGTTACCTTGCGCCACGCCCAGTGGGTGTAAGACCAAGCTTCAGCAGATGTCTAGTACGGTCGCACATCAAAATGTGCGACCGTAACCGTACACTATTTAGTCCTTTTTGTAGACTTGACGGGCTTTCGAAAATTGGGAGTTTTAACAGAAACGTCCATTTCGTCGCCCGTAGGTAGATACAGACAGTAAAACTGACGGAAGCCTTTCATAGATCGCCTATCACAGCCACGGAGTGACAATCATAATAACCTAGCCCCCTCAGCGTTCCTACGCCCATTTCACAAATCTGAATGCACAAATCAATTATTCTCCCCTGCACAGAGTCTTCTCAATTTTTTCCTCGTTAGTCGTACCGGGGGAGCTCAGCCCTGAGGCCAACTGCGGCAAGCCCAGCGACTGCTACGAGAATCCATCCACTTGTCTTTCTCTGCACCACCTTTCAAGGAATGTGATGCATCTGTAGTTCCACGGAGTGTTTACATAGAAGTGATACGAAGTATTAGTCTCATTGCTTATATCTGCATACGCTTTTTCATAGCCTTGGCATAACGCTTCATTTCATTATATGTGTAGGTACGTACGTATGGGCTATGATGCACTCACGTGGCTTGGAAAAAGTTCCAATTGTCCGCCTCATTTTGAAAACATTATAATCAGCCGGTTAATTTGATGCTCCGACAGCCGTGCTGTGCCGTATTGCCCGACTCTTTGCAACGAGATACTCCCGTGGATGCAAGAATGCGGGGCCGGCCGGGACATAGGCTTCCTTTCATCGGACCGATGGGCGGAACATTTCTTAGAGCCAAGCAGCTGATTCCTCCGAGCGGTCATAAGCGCCGCTGGGACAGGTAGGTTTTACAACTCCAAGTGCTCGTTTACCTTAACTCTCAGAGCTGCTTTGGCTTCTCGTATGGTCGTCAACTTCAAAAAATGATCGCAAAGGAAACCCACAAGATTGCCACTGAAGGTTGATCCGTCTTCTTCAACGAGCTTGGGAGCAAGATAGCTAACGCGTGGAAAGTCAGAGCTTGTGGCATGTCAGGCCGCCGTCTTCGAATGGGCAGAAAGCTTTGATAGTAAAGATTGGACTCGCCTTGCAGAATGTATCGCTCCGACCCTCTACGTATGTGACCCCCTTACCCGTAGTAGCGCATGATTTGTCTGACGAGCATCGCCAGGTGGACTATCGTGCCGTAATGGGCATGATTTGGGAAACCATGCCAGCTGCTGATTTTGTCAACTTGGTAACCGCGCCTGCATTCCTGGGCAATCCGTCCATCAGAACACAGCACTTTATTGGTGCTACAAAATGGGTCAAGACGAGTCAGAACGAGATAATAGGTCACCACCAGATGCGGGTCGCTCATCAGAGGTATAAAAATGCAGACTTGAAGGAAGTCTTGCACCAAGGTCATGCTCATGGCAAAGCAACTATTCATTATCGTCTTGTCGATGGTACCTGGAAATTCGCAGGCCTCGTACCCGAAATTCGATGGTCTGAGCACGAATATGAGAAGATCTTTCGCGAGAATTAGATTATATAGCCACAGTATCTCTGCCTCAAGAACACTTTAGTCTGATCTATGAATACGTCGAAGTTGATCTCTCGATGCAGTCTCGCGCCAGTCGTCTCAATAACCATTCTTCGAAGTGGCCGCAATAAAAGCTGCAACAAAAGGCAGTGTTGCTCTTATAGCGTGTCTCTTCATCCATAGATCCATGATGTAGTTTAACCTCATCCTACTTCCATTTACCAACAATTGTCGTTCTGGAAGCTTGAAATTGTCTTTGTTATCTTTCATGATAGATGCGGCGGTGTCTAGTCGGAAGATGTAAGCTCTTTCCCACCATGCCACTTGCACGAGAGTAAAGCTGGCAAGAGCAAAACGCCACCATTTCTGCGATTCAAGGATATCTGGATTCTGTGACTTGATAAAAGCAATGAATGCTAGCATCGCAGCGATGAAAGCGTTCAAAGGCTCAAGCCAAACCCCGCCCCGCCGAGAAGTTTCTGCAAACTGATCGATTGCGCTGACCGTCGGATTGAGTTTGATGATAGGCACTACCCAAAGATTGAAGCACCAAGCTATGCCTAAACTTAAAGATTAGAAAAACCTCTGTTGACCGTCAGGAAGGAGTCCACACCGGAGATATAAAATAGACATATGATAGTAACCCACTCGAGGGCGGGAAGGATCGATTGAAGATTTTCCAGAATAGGCATCTTTGCATTGATTGCGCACTTTGCTCTGCTCTCAAAGTAAATGCAACAAGCAGCAAGCTTTTGTAACGAGACTATCGGCATATATGCCGCTAGGACGGACGAATCGCACCGAAATGGAGCAACGGTCACGAGAGCACCAAGAGTAAGGCCACCGTCAATGGAAAAAAAAAAAAAAAATCAAAGTCGCGCAGAAAAAGAATACAAAGTTATAAGGTAAGCTGGACCATAAACTATTTGGACAGTTCACTCTCGAGGTTCCATCTTGCAATACGCCGGAGGCAGGGCAAACTTCTCCTCTGAATCTAGTTCAGCGCCCATATCCTGTCTCTGTGCAGCATGAGGATCAGCCTTGCCATTTACATCACAGCTGGTCCATTTGTAAGTAGCCAAAGCGTGAGCAATCAAAATGTTCTGTTGCAACTTGCCCCAGCGTTTGCCAGCACATGGATGCATACCCAAACCCCAGCCAAAAACTGTCAAAAAATTGTTAACAACCCAATCAAACCAATCAGCTTGCATCTCACTTACATCCATATGGCTCTTTTTCAAATTCTCGGCGCCCCTCCGCAAAACGCATGGGGTCAAATTTGCGCGGATTGGGGAAAAGCTTCGGGTTAAAGTTGAGCTCGGTTGAATTCCAGACACCATAGGCACCTGCAGGAATGACCTCATCAGATCCTGGGATGAGTATAGCCTCAGATGACGTATTCAATCTTCCAACAGCAAATGATGTCCACACCCGGATGATTTCATAGATGCACAGGTCGAGCATAGGGAATGATGTCTCCCATGCTTTGAGAGGGACATACTTCAACTGCTCGACTAGAGGCAGCGATTTGTTGGTACAATGCTCTTTGGCGACAGCATAGACCTCTCGGTAGACCTTTTCTTGCCATTCTGGATGCACGGCCATGGTATTGATGAGCTGAGGAAAAATAATGTGCGCATTAGTTGTCGTGATGAAAGTCGCGCTCGCGCAGAACTCAGTAATGAACTCTTCGGGATCTCCGTTATCGATCATTGTTTGGAGTGCATCGTCCTTGTACTTGAAGCCATATCTCTTGCGCTGAGCCATGAGCTTTTGCACTGTCTGGCGGAGCCCGCGACGCGCAAGGCGCCGGCGAATCATACTCGGTTCGGGAATCCAATGCCGGAAAGCGTAGAAAGGGCTGTAAGAATGCAAAATGGCTTCAAGATGATCGGCTGTCCTGTCAAATAGCTGCTTATCAACTGCAAAGTCGTCGGCGAAAAAGAGTCGAGTGCTTTGTTTAAACACTGTTCTCCACAGATCTGGTGCGTTGACAACTCCATTTGGGCTCTCTGGTAATAATGCCTGAAAATCCAAGCGTGCATCTTCTAGCAAGCCAGGGAGAACCCTTTCAATTCGAGATGTTTTCAAAAGGCCGAGCAAGGTGCGTAGGAAGTGTGTATTATTGCGAGCTTTTTCTCCAGTCTGCTGAAAGATCTCGTGGATTGGGGGCCAAAAGTGCATTCCAAACGCCAGCAAGCTTTGAGCCGCGACAAAGTCAAGACCGGGATGATCCAAGAGCATTTTCCGCGCGGCAGGGCCGGAGATGCCGACGATATGAATCTTTCCCTGCCAGAAGCTAAAGTTTCCAGTTTTGGTTTGTTTGAGTGCATCTTTCCAAAAGGACCTGATTACATGGTTATCATTAAGAGCGTCTGTAATAATGAGGGAGTTTATCACCATTGGCGCGTGACAAACCCAATTGAACCGAGGATTGGAATGGTATCGGAGATGAAAGCTGGGGATTTGGGATGAACTTTTGGCCTGTGGGCTTCATAGCACACAAAAGTTACAAATGCAACTAGCACTGTCGTGATACCGACAGCTGTGGGAGATTGAAAATATGTGATAATTGGGTGGTCAAGGCCCAGATTTGGATATGGGGCTCCTGAAAGGACATTACCGTTAACATTTGCCAAAAAGTTCATTTTGGCGGTGAAGATGAAGAACGTTCTCTCATTAGGGTCTTGAGCTGAATTTGGATGGTAATTAAATGTTCATGAAATAGGGTCCTGATATTTCCGCAAGGTCGGAATGATTCTAGGCATCCGGCGCTTCTCCAGTATTAGCCCGATTCATATACCAGCAGGTTTGAGCGGTGTATATGGATATATACCGGTGACAGGAGCTTCGTGTCAGAGACGTACTCTGAAAAATTCATGGAATGGCAATTATTTGCTACGCACTTTACAGTGCAGTATCTCCCTTAGCCTTTACCAGTATCAACATGGGCGACGTTCTCGAAAAGGTAGCGCAAATACTGGCTATCATAGCGTCCGCGTCGTTGTCAGGTTCGTGAATTGAATAAGCAAGTATTTCCAACCCTTCTTTGTTTTAATGAACGTCCGACAGGATTCATTATTTGCTTCAGTCATGCCGGCGTACCGACACTCAATGTGGCACCGATTGATGTGCTACTTCGCGAATTCGGCGTCATGTACTCCATAGGCAAAAGAACCTCGCCACCAATCGCTATGACGGCTGCCATTTGCAATGGAATTTTGGCTCATAGATCGCGAAATACTCACCGGCGGATTGTGGGGGCCTTTACCCCCTTTGCACTCTACAGCACTGCAGTACTGCTGGTGCTGGCCATCATCCCTTACACCCTCTTGGCTATGGAGCCTCGAGCAAACAAGTTGCTACTAGATCTTGGCGATCAGGTAAACAAAGGGCTCAATACTGAGGCACTGAAACCAGTGGAGAATGATGTGAGAGAAACCTTGATTGTGTGGAAGGCGATGAATGCGAGAAGAGCGTTGTTTGTTGGTATTGGTGCGTTATTGACAGCTATTGCAACCATTTTTTCCTAGGGAATAATTCCATTGTTGGAGCCGTGTTGCAAACCAATCTTACCAAGCAATATTTCAACTTGGCCTCTAATGCAATCCCCGTGGCCTAAAGTCCACCAGCTTTTAGACACTAGGTACATTTTGGCAGGCTCATTTTTAAGAATCTCGTTATATATATATATCAGTTACTTGTTAATAAGTTTAGTAATAACATAAACGCTATAGCAGAGGAAATTGAGTATAGTAAACTTCTTTACTTTTTGTAGGACGAGCATGCTCAAAGGTGGGTGATTGAGATGGATGTGCAGCCAAGCGTGGCCTCGCTACAGTCGGTGCCAGGGACGACGGCCAGCAACCAGAACACTACCTAGTTAGTGGCTGCATTACTACAGTGAGTTGTTTGATCTTTTGCGGGAAAAGCATGCTCAGATGCGGCTGGTTGATGTGAGTGTTTCCAAGACGGATTGATGAAGCTGAAACAAAATTTGCAAGCTAGTTACATATATTGATTTCTTTCCGTGCTAAAAGTCCACTGATTGCCAATAAGCTGATGTTCACTCAAACCAGCGTCTTCTTAAGCCGCTCCACCATCCAAGGTAATCACCTTACCATTTACCCATTCGCCCTCCTTGCTCGCGAGAAAGCCAACAACGCGAGCAACATCCTCGGGAAAACCATTTCGGTGCAAAGGGGAAGCATGGGCAGCCATTTTCTGGCGCTCCTCGGCGGTGTATTTCTCTCCATTTGGTATGTAGTGATGCGACACCTCGTGGAACATGTCCGTGACAGTTCCTCCTGGAGCCACAGCATTGACGGTGATCTTTTTGTCCCCACAGTCTTTGGAGAATATGCGAACGAATGAATCAATCGCCCCCTTTGAGCCAGAGTAAAGAGAGTGGCGTGGCACGCTGAAATCTTTGGCTGTGTTAGACGATGTAAGAATAATGCGTCCACCTTGAGTCAAAACTCGGTACGCTTCTCTTGCAACGAAAAACTGGCCACGAGTATTTAGACTAAAAACTCGATCGAACTCTTCTTCTGTGACATCTTTGAGGTGGCCGAAACTAACCACGCCAGAGTTGCTGACAGCAATGTCTAGGCGTCCAAAATGTTCAATAGCTTCATCAAACAACTTCGCGATTTGGCTCACGTCGCGAATGTCGGCCTTGAAAGCCACGGCATCCGAGCCATTAGACTTGATCTGCGCAACAACTCTTTCAGCATCTTTGACGCTGTTGGCATAGTTGACAACGACCTTGGCGCCCAAACTACCCAGATATACTGCGATAGCGGCACCAATGCCTCGCCCCGATCCAGTCACTAACGCGACTTGACCATCCAAGCGATGGGGTATAGTAGTAGCGCCCGTCATAATTTTAATATTCGTTGAAAGTAAAATATGAGAAGATAGAGCAAAGTCGGTGTGAACGAAGGCTGGAAAGTCAACGGAGCTGCCGCCTTGTAATTTCGAGCGATTAATGGACTACATCAATTTTGCCAACGGATCTTCGGTACTGCTTTAAATGCTCATATTCTTCATGTAGTCATATGTATTCGTTACAAATATTCCGGGGCGAGGCTCTTCGGTGTAATTGGTGTCGGCGATATGGGCCGAAGCCATCTACAGAAAGCAAGGCTGACTGACTTATTTGAATCCCAGGGACCAAATACGGCATTCAGTTGTTTTCAGATCCAAATTATCGCTTAATCTATTATCAAACCTGTGAATATATGTTGTTCGACGGAGAAATCACCTTTTTAGTACAAATTCACTCCTATCCCGCCCGACCCAATGAAGAAAAACAGCATTAGCGACCCTCCGGCCTGCTACAGTATCCTAGGTGCAACTGGCAATTGTGGCACTGCGCTTCTGACTATCTGCCTTCAAACTCCAGATGTGCAGGTGAAGGTTTACTGCCGCAATCGGGAAAAGCTCTTTCGACTAGTTCCGGAGTCCAAAGATAATGATCGCGTGGAGATATTCAACGGAAGCATTCTTGACGCTGATCTTTTGGGGAAGGCAATGGCTGGTTGCAAGGCTGTATTTCTTACTGCAAGCACCAACGATAACATACCTGGGTGTCACATCAGCCAAGATCTCGCCAGGACTGTCATCAAAGCTCTTGAAAAGATGAAAGGAAAAACTACAATTCCGAAACTGGTTCTTCTCTCGTCCGCTACTATAGATCCTTGGCTCAGCCGAAAGCATCCCTGGGTCAACATGATCGTGAGAAGATCGGCCTGGCACGTTTACAAGGACCTGGAATTAGCTGAAGCATTCTTACGGGAGCAAGAAGAGTGGGCACCTTGTGTCTACATTAAGCCTGGCGGACTTTCGGTTGATGTACAGCGAGGCCATCGGCTAACACTAGACGCAGAGGAGTCGTTCGTATCTTACCTGGACATTGCTGCCGGAATGTTGGAAGCGGGGACTGAAGTTGAGGGCAAATGGTCTAATAAAAACGTTGGCGTCATCAATGCCAATGGAAAAGCAAAGTTTCCAGCGGGGACACCAATGTGCATTGTATTAGGCCTTCTAAGGTTTTATTTACCGTTTCTCCATCCGCATCTGCCTCTCAATGCTGGGCCAGCATGAAAGATTCAGATTGCTGTCGTTGAGTTTTATCAGACGAATTGTTTGTAATTATCGCGGTTTAGTTCATCGATACGTTGCGTTTCGCAATTACTAATTTCATCGCAATCACACACATTTTTTTGAAACGGTGACTGCCAACGGCAACAAGTAAGTAGACGCGATTCTTTCCTTTTTCCTTCCTACCAAGAACAAGAGCTCCCTCTAAAGTGTGCCCAATACCTTGATAGCAATACCAGCCCTCGAGTCATCTAGACAACCGATTAAGTATTCTTGCGTAATTCTGCCGTCTTTCTCTGAGACACCGTCGGCCAATTCTAACTTGAGCCCAGCAAGAACAGCAGCCAATGTGAGATAAAGCTCACTATATGCTAGGTTCATTCCGACACAAGTGCGCGCCCCTTTACCAAAGGGAGCAAGACATGCTTTCGCAGTATTTACTGCCCGAATCTCGGCCTCTGTCGCATTTTCAGGCCGCAAGTAGCGCTCGGGCCGGAATGCGAAGGGCTCAGGAAATATCTCTTCGTTGTTGTGAATAAGGTATAGCGTTTGTGAGAATGTTACCCCAGCAGGAATCGGCACAGGGCCATTCTTTCCCTTCGGATAAATAAGCGTCTCGTTTGGCGCAATCCTACCGAGGCGCCCGGCTACGCCGTGGGTCATTCGGAGACCTTCACTGATCACGGCCGAGAAATATGGCAGCGCTTCTAGTTGCTTTGTTGGTGGCAATGGAGCATCATATGACGGGATCAATGGCCTCAATTCACTCAAGACACGCTTGTGAATTGGAGGATTAAGCAGAATGTGAAGCAGGGTAACCGCCAAGGCACGCCCAGTAGGCTCACCACCCGCTGCGAACATGATCATAACCTCCGCACTGAGCCTGTTGAATTTTTTTTCTTTTTCTGGGGCGGTAGGGTGGTTAATAAGAGTTTGAAGAATGGTGCGATCCTCACTTTCTTGCGACTTTTTAGCGTCCTCAAAAGCCATGCGTGTGAGGTCCGTAACTAGTTCTTGAAACTCTTTCCCAGCTGCCATCTCAGGTCTCGATTTGACTATCCAGTCCGGCAGCATGACCATCGCACGCGGAATGAAAGGAAAAGCACGAGCGATTGGACCAAGTTTTGCGCTGTTGCGCAGAGCTTCATGATACTCCCGTGCCAGGTCTGCGCGATCTAACGCACCGATAGATTTGCCCAGAGTATACCCGGATATGATATCTAGTTGGCGCTGTATTAGTGATAGAGCTGTACACATCTTCGTGAAACACTTACCTAATGTCAAAGCGCCTGTGGCGTTGCTGAAATCAATTGGGGCACTTCCCTTTTCCTTGCCGGCAGCGTATTCGAGAAGTCGTTCTCTAAAAAGGATAACTTTTTCGTGGATTTTCACCTCCAGATCTCGGACTTTCTGCTTCGAAAAGAATGGTGCCAACATAGATCGACGCATCCGGTGGTCATCATGGGACAACGTAAAAAAAGTATTGCCGTCCCCATATTGCTCTAGGCCCTGGGCCCATCCGAAATGGAGCATGCTTTTGTCTCTTTGACGAGCGATCGAACCGGGATAGCACGAGCTGTAAAACGAAGGGTCGTCGATGTGAACTTCATCTGGACCGATCCTGTCGCCATTGTCAAAGTTAGCTGGCTTTTACGCCTGACCATTGACTTAAAGCATTGACTAACCGGACGATCGGACCATATATTTTGTGTAATTTTATACAGTGAAATGCGAATTGTCCTTGGTGAGGCCAAAGATCCCAATATGCTTGATAAAAGTATGTGAGCGCAGCCAATTTTGGACCTGGAATATGTGAGATGCGCGAGAAGAAGAGGACGCGGATCACGCCAAAAACATGGTGCGCAATAAAGAGGGCTGTGCCCAAAGCCATCAGGAGCGCGCTGATCGAATACATTATGACAGCTGGTAGGGTAAAAGCTTAGAAACGAACATTCGAACCAGTCTCATTTGCATACGAATAAATCTAATTTAGTATCACAGATTTCCAGATTTATCCGTAATACCGAAGAATTAGCCCGATACATCATCCCAGCGGCGTAATTAGCATAGGTTAAGATTATAAAGCGATACTTTTACGGCCTACTTAATAAGCTATATTTTAATAATAGATTAAGACTAGCTATTAGCTAAGGTGAAAAGTCTACTAGAAGCTTATAGTAGATAAATCTCTATCTAGAAGGTTATATTACTAATTTCTTATTATATAGATATTTCTATTCTTCTATATTTTTCTAATTTTTTATAAATAAGCAATACTAAAATATAAGATTTAATGACTTTTAGTTATAGTATTATATATATTATTATCTTTCTATATAATTAATCTTTATGATTATTCTAAATTAAGTATTTACATAAGTGTTTTATTATATTAACTTAAATTAAATTAGTTCCTTTGTAATTTATTTTAATAT
>JAPFUP010000706.1:0-12028 GCA_030780425.1 Beauveria varroae
TTAAGAGTAGAACTCTTAATAGTAAAACTATTACTTAGATTAATTAGTAAAGATCTAGACTACCTAGCTATAAAAATACCTCCTCCTTAAGTACCTATCTATCTCTCTACTATAAACTAGCTTATAAGGCTTATCTAACTATTCTAATAATCTTATATTATTAGCTTATCTTAATAATCTAATAAGCTATTATATAACCTTATATCTCTAACTAGGCTATAGGTATACCTACCCTAGATAGTCTAGCCTAGCCCTATATCTATATAGTAGTATTTATAATATTAAGCTTTAGGAATTTAGGTATATTATATATAACTCCTCCTCCTAGGTTAGCTTAGAATACCTAAACTTATATAGTTAAGGCTATAATCTACTAATATATCTATTATACTACTCTTTAAATGCAAGATGCGCTGCTGGAGCCGCCGAATCTGGCGGGTTCTGCCGCCGTTTTTAGCGGCAACAGCAGTGAGGGACTCACGCTCCAGGCGCCCCCCTGCCAGGTACCGTGGACTTCTGGCTGAACAACCTACGGCCCCCTCCACCGACCACACCAGCCTGCTTTCCGTTTCCTGTTGCTCGTTGGCCGTGTGCTATTTTCGCTGCCGACGTACTTTGGCGGCTGTCACCATCAGAATGGCCGGTACTACAGTATATAGAGCGGCGGCGCCCTCGTTGCCCTTTCTTTCTCCTTTCATCCATCTCCCTAAGACCGTTGTGGCCTCCAACCCTGGCCAACCCCGCAACAGGTCAACAGAATCGATCCATCCACGATGCCAAGCGCCGTCGCCCGCACACGACATGTAAACGCTCCAGACAACCACCACCTGGACTTCCTCCAGTTTCAAAAAGCCAAGCAGCTTGAAAAAGCAGCGAAGCCTGCGCCGCTCTCGGCTGAGCAGCATGCCGCGAATCGGGAGTGTCTCAGCACTGTTCAGTTCGTGCAGCCCAATTACTCTGCCGAAACAGAGATCAACGTCTCCGGCATCCTGGGTAGATGGAAACGGCATGCCAAGATCCCCTACAAGCCCATCTTGAGTCGACAGCTAACCCTGGTGCAGCTACTGCAACGAGATGAATGTTGGCGACTGGCGAGTCACAATTGCTAACCTGAGCCGCGCCACTACGATGGATTTTTTTCTCTTCGTCTGCGGCAACTATAAAGTGCGATCGTGGGGCTCTTCAGCGGAGTATATCCGCCAGTTCCAGCAGCTCTACACGACTGTCACAGGGCGCTATATGGATAGAAATGATGCGAAGGAAGTCTACAAGGTATGGAAACCAGCTGAGCTGGAGCGCCCAATCATGCATGTTGACCACAGCCTAGTACCACCGAACTGTCTTGATACCTCGTTTCCACCTCCGAGCGCCAAATATAGACGGCAAGCCCGTCCTTAATGTCGACAGTCTTCGGGTCATTCTCACGTTCAACATCGCGTACGACACGAGCGTATTCAGCCTTGGGCGGCATCGTATCCAGTTGACCGGCTGCTACCAGCTCCTGTGTTACACCGGAGCACGACCTGCAGAGTTGGTGGACAACGAGAGGAAGGGCCCGAAGGATGGCTCCAGAGAAATACTCTTTAGCCAGAAAGTTATACAAGAAGCGGACAGTGACGGCAGCGCAGATCGGACGCTAGATAAGCGTTCAAAAGAGCTCAACAAGATGCTCCTACGAGAGACAACGAAGAGAGGCCGTCCTAAAGCTCTCTGCTATGAGGACATTCTTTTGATGCTGGTGCGGCACCCCGCTACAGAAAAGCCTGTTCTGGCCATGGCCATTAAATTCATTCACCACAAAGGAGCAGACAACAAGCCAAAGCCGTGTGTTCTACCTCATATACCACCCCACTACCGTCTGGCCGGCTGCTAATTGCGAAATGCTTAGGACAATTTTTTTCTTCACGCCTACTAGGAAGCTCATATTTGACGCGGTCATGGTTATCGTCGCGCTGGCCCTACATGACCATGCGTTCGATGCGTCGTGCCTAACCGATGCGAATAGTCTGCTCTCGAAGGATGTTTGGGGCCCTCAAGATTGCATGCCAATCCGTTGGAAAAAGGAGAAGTTGAAAGTTCCTGTTTTTCGCCGCATCAACGGTGCAACGTTGTCCGAAAACGAGGCGATGCTCTATTCTAAACTGAATTATGATATGGGCCGGCAGAGCCTGGAATCCGGCCACGAGAAGGCTTGGACGCCCAGATTTGCCCGGCGAGGTGCGGCGAACGCCGCAAATGGTATGCCAAAAATTGCACATGCCGCCACCATCATCGACACTAATGCTAACTCTGCTAGGCGACGCACCGGATTCGGTCCGCGATCAGATGATGCGGCATGACCCTCAGTTCGCCACATTTTTCTCTGCGTATCTGAACGAGATTGCCAACTTTGATCTCCAGAATGCCTTCCTGGAGGAGGAGAAGCAAAGTCAGCTCTTTCGCATGTTTGCACATGTGAGCTTCACCCGCGACCCTCGTGCCGTTCGGGATATGGTGCCTGATGAAGTATGGGCGAATCAACCTCCCGACCCCGAGATTGTGGAGTTGGAGGAGGAGCGCACAAAGCTTAAGCAGGGAAGGTATCGAATTGAGGATAGTCAGCATGAGGAGAGAATCCGAACACTCACGGACGAGATCAGAAACAAGCGGACACAGCGCGATAGGATGACTGTGAAAGAATACCGCGAATACTATTTCTACAACCGTCCCACCTGGGACATTGAGGCCCAAGCCCGCGGCGAGGTGGACGAAGAATTCGAGCAGCCAGCAATTGACCTTGTCATACCGGAACAGGCAAGATTGGCCGAAATTCTTTGCCTGCAGCCCGATGGCTGGACAGATGATGAGCTTTTCAAATACAGAGTTGAGGCCATCGACTTGATGGTGGCTCTTTGTGATAAGAAGGAAACAGGCAAAACTAGACGCGCGCAACGGCCAGCCAGGATCGAGGCTTCTGTCAAGCAAGAGTCGCCGGAAAGTGACGCATCGTCGGAACTAGATTTCCGGCCGGATCCTTTCCCACTGCTTATGGAAACAACGCAATGCCCAGACTGCATTGGTGACGAGCAGCTGCCGGTTGAGGCGCGGAAGTTTAAGTATTGCCGTCCGCCGGTACTCAACGACCACTTTGACGACGAGCACTTGGGCCGCCGAGAGACAGCCGAGCGACGTGGTGAGGCGATCTGGTGTGGCCATCCGAAATGCAGGCAGGAGAAGTTTGACCACGTGGACCATTTTCGAGGTCATGTTGAGCTAGTTCATGGAGTGAGCCTCAGGTCATCGAACCAAGTCGCAAAGAGGAGACAAAGGCAGGCGGCACGCCGTGAAAAGGCACGCAGAGGACGGCAGCAGAAGAGAATCGCAAAGAAGGCCGCCGCTCAGATGTGATACAGCTGCTTGTACTGTTCTTGTATTAAAGATTTGAGTTAATTTGCAATATAGCCAATATATGGCACGTCAGTTCCTTGGACCTTGCTCTGCAGCTTCTGACTAGCCTTGCGTGGGAATGGCCGAATGGACTGTAATACGTTCTGCTTACTGCTTTATTCCTGGCCTACTTTGATGGTAGCTAACTGGCTAGACGCTCTGTCCCAGCAATAGTTTGGCCACTTCCGAAGCAGTCTAATGTTCATCCACTGTTCGCCAGACGGCCGACGGTCATGTGGCTCCATCTAGCACTTGCAATATGCTTGACACGCCCAGCAGGAGGAACGATGAGACAAGCCAGATGCTCATACAAGTTATCTGTGTCGTCGTATGTGAACTCGCGCTGGCTGCCTCGTCTGCGTCGCCATGCGAGCATATCACCTTCTATGTGGACCAAGCTTGATTGGACGCCTTTGTTTCTGTACACATGTTGTGCTACCATACTCCTATCGTACATTGCTTGTCTCGGTCCAACACACGGCTACAAATCCACTGCTTGCATGCATGGATTCTTGTACTCAGTCCGTTAACTCAGTCTTGATTTTCCGAACCTCCGAATCCCGGAAATGAATCTTGTCTTTGTTTTAGGTCTCAACCAAGCAAGACTCGCTTGGCCTCTATAATTCAGGTTCTCCAGCAGTGGTGGGCGACTCAACAGATCGTTGGACTGCGGTAGCACGCGATCGGTTCTTTGCTAAGCCGCTTTCTTGCGTGGGGGAGCCAAATGATTGTCGGGCACGCTTTGGCCGTGTAGTGTCCGTGCTAGATTCTGAATTGAAGCTTGACGCAAAGCTCATAGACGGGTCATTGGTTCCTGAAAGCTGCTGGATCTCGGCCTGGGTCTTGCGATTCATCAGAGGTATACTGATGTGTGGGAGTAGTGGGACCTCGTCTACATGCCCTTTCAGCGGAAAAACAAAAAAGATACTCTCACAATAGGCCGCCTTTAATCTTGCAATGCGTCCAGCCAGGGGTGCATCAAGATTTCCTTAGCATCTGGCCTCTCGCTGGGGTCCAGTTTCATTACGCATCGTAGAAAGGACGCAAATTCCTCCCGGTCCTCTTTGTTCAACCCCTCCAATATCTCCTCCGAGGCCAAGTCCCGACGAATAAACTCTGGTGGAAAGGCAGTAACTGTTCCGTCATCGCCGAAGACATCTTTCACCAAGTCTGGGTCTCCTTTATCGAGGAGCGTCCTTGGGAACGGTCCAAAGAAGTCAACCATCTCCGCAAGATGCATCCGGACATCATAGTGACTCGACATCTCTCCAGGCTTTCTGACCATTCCAGAGAACATGCGAATGGCGCGATAGACTTCCAAAACGACGGCACCTAGATTCCACCAGTCAATAGTATCGTCCCAGTGAGCTTTGAGAAGCACCTCTGGGGCTCGAAGTGCCACGGGCTGAATGTTCTGAGACAAGCGCTTGTTTTTCCAGCAAGCTACACCCCAATCTCCTAGAACTACGCTGAAGCCGTCGATACTATCCCTTTTGCGAAAATAGTATCGTCGCAGCGAGCGTGAGGGTATAGGTATGTAAGGGACTTCCCGGTCTTGTTGTGGTGGCTTTTGCTCTCGCAAGTAGCGTTCTAGCAGACTGCGATCGCGAATCTGGACAAAGATGTTGTTTGGTTGAATATCTATTGGATTTGGTCATCGATTAGTAGCACAAAGGCAAAACGCATACGAAGGCATTTACCTGTGTGTATGACGCCCCGGTCATGTGCATAGTCAAGCGCAAGGACAATTTCAATAGTGAACCGTCGCATAACAGAATATGGCACGAGACATCGTTCAAACCATGCTCCAAAGCTGCGTAATGTCTCGCCCATTAGAGGGAATACAAGACACACGTGCTTTCCGTTTGGGCCAGCGATTTCAAAGTCATCTAGTGGATGGCAGATGAAAGGGTAGCCTGCCATAGTGGGCTTGCCTTCGCGAAGGTGTCTCAAGATTTCTCGCTCATATATTTCCTTGTCCGTATAATAGCACTCGCCGCTCAACACTTTGAGGGCAACATACTGGTGTTCGTGGCCGCGTCTAGTGCCAATTAGCGCTGTGGTGCATCCCTCTTGCCTTAGAGCGTACTTACTCGCGGTTGGTGTCCCGCACCAACCAAACTGTGGAATAGGCACCATACCCGAGCTTGTTACAGACAACATAGTGGCCATTGAATATGTCATCGACATAAACGGGATGAAACCCTCCAGGACGGTAGGCACCATGGCCCTCTTCGATGTCGGACTTCTGGACAGTTTCCTGATTATCCATGTTTGTTGTTTGTTTCCAGCAGGCTGTGGTTTGAGGCCGACCCAAGGTAACCGCTGAGGCGCGATGTGATAACGTAATCAGGATTCACTGGGGCGACGGAGTTAAGAAGCTGTAGACCTGCCCTCCCCCAGTTTAATGGCTATAAGTTTTCGTAGTATCCATGTAGCCCAACCTGCTATTTAGCTCGTTTCGTCTTATGATCTTCGGTCACCCGTCAGCAGTTTTGCCGTTACTCATCAGCGTCTGCAGTCTCCTATAACCGTACTACGTTGGGGCACAGGCAGAAGTTTCTGATTTGTTTTAACTACTTGATAATAACAGAATTTCAACAAAGGAGATCCAATAGACACGTTGTGACTCTGTTGCCCAGACCTGGCTCTGCAGGCTGCAGCCACGGCGCTAAAGCTTGGTTGGCAAGCGGCAGCCGTGAGTAACAATTAGAAGCTTCTTCCTGTACGACCCGTCTGCAGGGGCTTGGAAAGCACGGCGCGTATAGAGAAGCAAAAAGAACCTCTCGACTCTAAATATGGATTCATTCTGTCTATATAGAGGTAACCAAAGTCTTAAGAAGGTAAATGCGAGCCAGCAAACGTGCTTCTTCCAAATTACTCTTCTGGAAATATTTCGGAATACTTTTAAACTTCTAAACCCCTTTTTTTGCTCTCAAACATGGTCCTTGACTCCTCCTCCAAGATTAGTTTTACCTCAGAGCATAAACGCTCGTCGTCAGCCGAGGATGCAGTGAAGGCATACGCGCAAACTGACAGTCGCTCACTCGAAACTGCATTGGTTAAAAGCATACCTAAGAAAGCGTAAGCTTCATACTATTTATTCATCTGCTCTCTATGTCCAGATACTAACAAAAATATCCAAGGGGCGGCGACACTTGGCACGTAGGCGGGACCAACGCAAATGCGCCGGAGCACATCACTGTGGAATTTTGGGATGCAAATGGTGATTTCATTACCACGAAGCACATCGACCGCCAAGGAAATGCGGTTTAAAGGAATTTCGCCTGTATTTTGGCCCTAAGTCAATACAATTCATCACATTTTCATACGCCCTATTAAAGCACACCTTCTATTTCCATACGCCTCTTATGCGCCCTCATATTGCACACTCCGGGCGTATGAAAGTAGGAAGTGCGTACTTACACTCACAAGAGGGCGCATGGAAATAGCGCAAGCGTAGGACATGACGGGTGTGTGAGGATGCTACAGACACAGGCCTATGAAAATGAAGACGGGGTGTATAAAACCTCGCCGGAAGGGCAAATACGGGTTCCTCGCCAGTGAGAAGCTGAACGGCAAGGAGTTCTCACAGAATATGGTTCTCACTGGCCCGTAAAATTATATTCACCAGTTAGCGGGTGCGTGCAGTGCAGGGGTGACTTTTACCAGTTCGTGGGTGCAGTACAGTGTAGGGGTGACATTCACCGGTGAGTAGGCGCAGCGATTACCCAAAACGAAAAAAAAAGCAGACGCTGCAAAGAATTGTAAAAGTATGTACATTGTAGATGCAAAGTCCTTAGATGGCGTTCTAAGCATCCTAGTTCCAATTTGGAGGCTTTAATTATCACCACCAGCGGGAATTTAGTCAGGTTAGACATGAAGAGTTGAGACGTGCCAGTCCATAGGCAAGGCAGGCCACAAAATAATCCACAGAACCTCTGTTGCTTCTATTCTCACTCTTCTCGTTCTCTGCTCGTGGTGTTGTTCTTAGTCACTGCATGCTTATATTGCCAGTCAATCATACTCTCAGGCCTGCAGATCATTCATGGATCTGATGCAACCGGCGCCGACAAGCTCAAGTTTTTGCAGCCGATGGATACCTTGATCGTGGAGGCAACTTTGACTCATAGTGGCTAGCAAAACAGCGGCCGTTAGGCGTCCCGGGCAGTGATGAATAGATATGTCAATAAATAAAGGGCTATATTATTATGTTCAGCACTCTGTCTGCTCGTCGCTAGTGCCTAAGCAGGTGCGAAATGGCACTTTACTATTCTACAACTGGTCGCTTTGTGAACTTAGCCATAGTTACCACTTAAAGTGCACTGCGGGCAAGGATGATTGCTTGATATGCCCATTACCCCCCCCCCCCCCTGTTACGCAGCCTCTTTCCCTCGCCGCGCAGTATCACCATGAAATCTATCGATCGGCAGTGCCGCTTCCCCAGGTTTCGGGGCTAAAATCCTTGGGCGTCCGCCTAATAGCTCGAGGATAGACCATTTCCTGAAGCAGTTAGCTTCGCATTCGATCAAAATGACTTTAGAAGAGAAATGTCTGGCGTACCAAGTTGATGCGAGTCGGAAAATGGCAATCCTTAGTTGAGCAGTAGTCGTAGTGCCGATGTTGTCGGCGCACTAATACGTAAAAGTCGGCGCCGTAACGACGGCTTAGGTGATCGCATCTTCTCATTAAGCGATGCGTCGCTCTGGCAAAGTTCTCGCCTGTTCTATCACGCTGCGATTGCGGATTTGTCATTGTTAAGTTTACTCAGGGATCTCGGTTGTGAACACTGACATGCTGGAGCTATTATATTTTGTTTGACGTAAGTCTTTTTTTTGAGGACTCTCTCGGTCTCGATCGTTGGCACGCTCGAAGGATGGGAAACGCTACCACCAGCTCTAAACAGTTTTGGTCCCACACCACTATGAAGCAGACAAAGACAGGTTCAATGAAGTCGCGATCTGATTTGACACTCTTCCAACGCTCGAAATACTGCACTAGGCGCTGTCTTTTAGGCTCTCTAAACTGCATTGAGCTGGCTGCCGGCGCAAGCATCAAGAGTGTAGAGCACGCAATGATGTGTTTGATGCATGTGTTTTAACACTAGGCTTCCTCCTGTTTTCTGGATCCACCAGGGTCTGTCCGCTGTTCCCAGCCCTAGTCCGCCTTGCTTCCGCTGGAGGGCTAGCACTTGTGGGTGCGCCACCATCATCTGGCTGTAGCTGGTGGCATCGATGTATGAAAATTGAACGAAGGCGGCAAACTCGGATACAGAAAACGGCCTGCGAAATATAATGAGGATCCATGCGAGTAGATACCATTTTTGAGACTTGTGCACCTCGCTCCATGAAAAAGTATCAATATGTCGATGATCACCTGTGCCTTTTCTGCAATCGTTGTGGTAGACTTACCAGAGCGTGTATCACTATAGTGAGATAATATGTCGTCAGCCGCTATGGAAATGGGCCTCTGACCAAGGTCACTAAAAACGTAGATTGGAACCAGCTGATGTATTATTATATTGATGGTCATAGTTACTGAAATGAAAGCGCTAAGAAAAATAGTCATACGTCTGGACCTAATTGTTTGATTTGAGGGCAGCGCTGACGAGATGTCGTCTGAGATTGAGCGTTACGGGCGTGGATTCAATCTATCAAACGAGCCATGACAGACCTGGCCATACAATGAGAATTCGACTCCGCCTTACCATCTAGGATACGTGATGTATTCCAACAGCGGCCACCCCAGCTGACCTCGCGCAGGTACCTGATCTGTCGTTGTCCAAGTACTCTTTTTGGTTCATTTCGCCTCATCACGACTTCCGCCTGCCATTTTACCTTTCTATCCCGTTCTGCCTCCTTCCACTCCTTTCTCTATTCAGGCTTCAGCCAATGGCGAAAATGCCACACTGCACCTCTTTGCAGCCTGACATATTGAGTATTCCGCTGAAACGCTGGGATTCTCGCACCGTTCTCGTAGCATCAAAGCTACTCGCGCTCACAATCGGACTCGCATGCTGAATGTCGAACACAACGCCGTACAGGGGCGGTAATTAAACGTTGCGCGACCGCTATAGATATTTTCTTTACGTGCTATATAGCTCTTGTAACAGAGGTAGAGGTGGTGAGATTATAAATAGTGGCAATTGCCCATCACTGTTAGGCCCTAGGCCGATACTGCTTACTGTGTTTCCGTGTAAGAAGCTTAAGGTATCTTTACTTACGATGACAGTCACGAAGTCACACGCTAGCTCGTCCTTGTCTATGGCCTCCATATCGGGTCAAGAGACTTTGGACAGGTCTGTCATTGAAATTTCGTCGGACGATGAAGATGACTCGAATAACGATACCTCCACGAGCTCAAAGTTGGGGGCCAACCAGTCAATCAAACCCAAAGAAACAGCTAAAACAAGTAGTCCTACCATTGACGGTAAAGCTTTAAGTGCTATACTGACGAAATTATCAGCGATCGGGCCTCAGCTACGTGACTGCGGCCACCGTGAGGATGTGGACAGCACAAGGCGCTATGAGCACATCGACGGCGATCCAGTAGGCAAGGGTGACAGTGACGCTAGTGAGGTTGACTTGGTCGTTGCCAACGACCAGCCGCGGGCGCACATTCGCCGTCATTTGTTTGCCGGGCAAACAAATTCTGAATTATCGAGGCAACAATTTGATGATGAGATACCTGACTCAGAGGAAGACTCCGACGATGGGGAACGTCTAGCGGACGCCAACGCAGATACGGAAAACAAGAAAGCCGGTGAACTAAGCACGGAAGGAAAACGGGACGGGCCGCGAGGCAGAATCGCACCTAGCAAGCGCCAAGCTTCTATCGAATCATCAGAACAGAACGTACCTAGTGCGGAGAACAGACAAAAACGGCCGCGGTATAGCGTGACTACGGCCTTTTTTATCCAACCAACCTTACTTGAGGATAACAGTCCTCATTTGAAAGACGATATCAAGGAGTTATAGGGAAGATCGTAGTCGATCGCAGGAATGAAGATCTTTACACGTTAAAGGACAGTCGTAATTTCTGAATACGACATAGATACTCCTAATTTATCGCGATAGCTAAGCAATAATCAGTTATATATTATTGATCGAAAGTGCTGTATCTGTTACCTAGCCTATGCTACACTTCACTGTTGAAGAGGCATTTCAGGGCTCGTACCGCTTACTATATGGCCAATTATACGTATGATTTACTAAAATAATTCAGGAATACTATACTTGGGTCTATTCAAAGTAACAGTATATCTTACCTTCTATAATGGTAAGCTAGACTAGTTTTGCAAAGTAGTAATATCGATCTCCTTACGCGTAACAATCTTACGGTAGATCGAGATACCAAAATCATCGCTCAAAGTGTTACCCATAGAACTGTCAAATTCCCCTCCAACGTTCTCAACAGCTGCCTGGAGCTGTTCGAGAATGAAGACCCACTTCCCGAGGCTTTTGACAAAAGACGGATAAACTATCTCGACTATATCACGCCCTCTCGCTGAGACCTTAATGTGTTCCGACACTTCCATTCGGACCCGACAATTGTTACGGCATGTGAATGTGACTGCTTTCCCCTGAATAATAACATCCACTTTATGATCGCGAGACATGATATATAAAAAGGTGAAAAAGGTACTAGGAGGGTAAAGATGCTAGTAGGTAGATCAGCAAATACACTGTATAAAAGGCTTGAGAAAACGAGCGTACCAAGCTATTGCAAACACGGCGTGAGTTCTTTAGATAGGGGGCCGGGGGGGGTTTAACTGAATATGTGTTTACCACGAACGATAAGCGAAACAAAAATGGACGAGTTGCTACAGACGGACTAGTATGAGCAGCACGACTGTTTATATATGAATTCAAAAAAAGAAAAGAATTAGGCAAATATGAAAAAAAAACAATCAAAAGGCTATTTTTCTTTATACTATCCATCTGCCCATGTTTTCAGCCGCGTCAACTCCGCAATAAGATCTCGAGACTTAGAAAAGTCAAACTCAGGAGTAACCCTGTTGATCATCACACACGGGTATCTCCGTCTATACACATGCCAAAGAATTTGCAGAGGAATAATTTAGGAATCAATGATGGGGCGCAGCATTTAATATCGCGCAATAGTCTCGTTGCATTTCCAAGTTCGCCATCCGCCGACTTGCCATCCGCCGACTTGCCATCCGCCAACTCACCCACAAGTTCCGCATATAATGCTAGGCTATCGGTCAACCCGAATAGTTCAACGTAATAGTTCTTAAGACTATTTGACTCCGCCCGGGTTAGATGAGTATAACGTTGCCGCGAACAATCTCTCCCCACAATACAGCGTAGCCCTAGTAATTTTCACTCCGTGCAGCTCATTTTGCTCCTTCCTTATTCTACAGGTACGCAACCTGACGACTAACACACGTAACCGAATCCACCTTAGAAAATCTGGTGGCTGCACCGAATCCACCTTAGAAAACCTGGTGGCTGCAATAGCTCAAGCAACATGTTTAGTACAATAGTGAATCCTCCTAGCCAAAGCCTTGCTATGCTCGAAGACCGCCAGACACGCTCAAGCCTGGTACGATTTGGTGTACTTCAGACATCCCAACAATCAG